>JAXQJV010000581.1:0-16799 GCA_037042255.1 Penicillium sp. PG106-07D
CTGGAGAAAATTCCAGTGCGCGAGGGCTTGAAGCGTAAGCTGGTGTGGCAGGTCCTCATGCGCCTTGGGTTCGTGACTGGGCCTGGCAACCCGATCGAGCCGGACCCGCGCGAGGAGGTGCTCGTCGGCGTGCGACACTGGTAGGGGTATTTCGATCCTATTCAAGGCGGCTTGTGACATTTGGAGTTTGCGGGCTAGATGTTTGGACTTGTTATATGGGCGCTGGATCGGATTTATGCGAATACCATACTACTCTGTACTTAATATCCATGTAAAACGGCTGGATGACGTAGGTCTATTTGCACATTTACGATGGAAATCTATCCTCTCACATATGTTCTTTTCCTCTCCCACGCTCGATGCACGCTGTCTACGCCAACTGTCTCGCAGGAGGTAATACAGATACGACGCAACCCACGGTCCCAAGAAGTCCTTATGTCCTTACACCCGGTATGCGTTGACCAGTGGATGTAATTGGATTACCATCTCCACCGAGTCCACCCATCTTCCGATGGATTCCGCGTGCCCTCTTTCAACCCTAATCGCTCGCCTGCTGTAGCCTGTATTAGACGCCCGCCAATTCTAGGTCCGGTCATGACTTGCATTCTCGGGTAGCATCTTTAGCAATGCTATTCAAGCGAACTCTTATACTATGGCCAGGCACTCCGACCAGCTTATTGTTCACTCCGGATCTGGTGAGGTGTCACCACCAGCAACTGCGGGCAGCATCGAACCAGGCGAATCACGTGGTCTGGACTGGGCTAAAAGCCAGGGCCATCGCATTCCTCGGTCGCACAAAAAAACCACGGGGATGGCTGGACCGAGTTTGGGTGGTTGGGCTCGTCGCGGATAGTCGAGGCAGCTGCCTCTAGCTGAGCCATGTATATCCATACAGATTAAACCTCGTCTACAATGACTTGTTGTATAACTTGATCGAGGAGCATCTTACCTTCTTGGGAACATTCGATCTCGGGCTTGTAATACGAATACCACGGGCCCAGTACAATAGTAAGACGGACTTGTGCGCCGTCCCGTCAGGTACCCGAGGATCCCTCGCTGGTGCGAATATCCGAATTCTCCACGGTTTGTGAAGGCTAGTAGCTTTTTGCACTGGCGTCGTTGCCCGGAGTAGCAATTTTCACAAGATGTTAGGTAGTGATAGCTTCTAGTTGGAATTTTTTCATTGTCAATTTCGAGGGGTATTGATCAGAACCACTGCAGGTGCAGAGTGCAAAGCAGAAGAACCAACCCCGTTGCACCGAATTCAACGGACGGACAGCAGTGTGTTGCCCAGAGCACCAATGATCGGGCAGCACGACTCCGGTGGAGCCCGCGAGGTTTGTATTACTACTAACAAGTCGAGTAGAGTAGTATACGAGGTGATTTGTCCATGCCGGGGAGAAAAGTTGCTCCAACTAATCTCGTACTGTATTAGTGTGAATAGTCTTCCTGTCTGACGTTCTTTGGGCCTTCTTAGCGGATACCGGCCGCAACGGCGTGTCTAGTTAAGATCCATACCGTCGGTACGATGACGAAGAGGCAAGCTCTGGTCGTCCCAAGCTTATACGACGGTGTAGAGGTAGATTTTTTGTGATCAATATTAGATGGAATACAAAAGAGGCCACGAATGATCAAGTACAGTGCCCGAATGCGTCTACCAGGAACCATCGTTGGATCATCTTGATTCTTGAGGCTCTTGTGTAAGTTACCTAACGAGCTGGGCGTCGGATATTGTTCGGCTATCAGTCAAAGTCGAGACGAGGCCATCCTTGACCTTGGACATCTCATGAATACGGCGTCAAGATCTTTCGAAATCAGATTCAGCATTTCGCGTTGTGCCATAGATTGACATATCATGACCGAGAGTATGCCGGGGTGTAGGCGTGTATATAATTTAGCGGTAACGGGCGGTAATTAATGCAACATCCTATATTGGTAGGGTTTGGGCGAGATATACCTTAAGAGTCGTACGTAGTCAGTGGACAATTATAACCAAACCGCTATGCCAAAAACAGAGGTCAGAAGCTCGCCGACTGACCTTTGAACCTTTGGGGGAAGTACGTTGTGCGAGTGGCTTTGGTTGCGGGCCCTCGTTCGGTTTGTGTGTGTAGGCCAAATCTTACCGTGCGGGCGTACGGCTACGGCACCGAGGGATTCCACAAGGTCTCCATAGTCGAGATTTTTTTTTTCTTTTCGTGAATTCCTCGACCAACAAAAGTCCCTGCTCCTTGAGACTTGAGGTGTGTGTTTGGAAAACCACGTACAAGTAAGTATCTGTGACTAGGAGATTTTGAATACATTGTTCAGTTGTTACCTCTCATTACACGCATGACCTTACCTGTCTGCGTCTGGAGACTCTGCGGGCAACACACCCCGCTACCACACCCTGGCCCTGATTTACCCAAGTAATAATTTTGTGTTTCTCCGTCCCTCTTCCACACCACCAACCTTTCTTCACTCCTCCCCTCTCTTCTCACCTCCACCCCCTCCCCTCTTCTCGTTGCAACCGCCACCTTCGTCCTCTCTTTTTTCCTTCGTGTCACTTACCTGACCGACTGCAGTCTTGTGTCCATACTCGGGATTTCCTCCGTGGGCTTGACTTTCAATCCCGCGTCCTGCGATTTTTCCCACACGTGCAAGTCCCTCGGACGACCCTGCTCGGCATCTCTCCATTTATCCGTGACCTCAGGGTAAACAGAGTGACCGACCTCTTCGCGTCATCGTCCCGCATCGAAGCCTCCTTCCTGTGCAATTTGCGACGGTTCTCTCGCATCTGAACCTTACAAGGGGCCTCGTTCGCGTCTACTGACATCTCGTCCTACACGACTGTTGACCTGCGATCCGCGTCCGCGTCAGTCTTCACGACGTCACCTACCTACCCTCCCACCTCGCACTCATCTCGCACCCCCAAAAACCTCTCGTCTACTCTTCGACCACCTCCAAGGAATCGAACCTTTCCGAACCACCACACAAGAAAGACCTTTCCCGGAGTTCCACCTCTTGTCACGCGCATTGATAGCTCTGGCCCGTTACTTTGTCTTCTCACTGCTTGACAGACGATATTGACAGGCAGTGCCTTCTAGCCGTTGCAAATTTTTCCGGGAACACCTTTCTTCCCTCGAACCTTGTGTCTCTGTGCATCCCGGCCAGATCACACTCCCTTCCACCACACGACACTTACGACGCTGCTGATGCGATCCACGATCTAGACGGTCTATCTACCCATTTCTCAGATCGAGCGTATTCCGTGTCGACAACCTCTGCCTACCGCTTTGTCCTATTTGGCCGCTACTTGCCGATATCTCGTGGGAACGACACTACGTGAACGGGAAGTTGCCGTTTGGTGGGGTTACAAGCAGGTTGAAAAACTTTCTTGAGTGATCCCAGTGCTGGAGTTTGTCTCAACGCGTGCGCGTGTTCGGATACCTCCACACTCGAAGGAAAATTCCGTTCTGTAACGGATCCATCCATCTACCACAAATTGACGACCATCGTCATATCGAAAGACACAATGAGCGCCACATTTTCCTACGCGCAAGCCGCCAAGGGCGTCTCTGGGACTGCCATGCCCAGCAAGACAGTATCGGCAGAGCCAGAGAAATCGGAGCCAAAGACTGAGGAGCCGAGCGAGAGTGCTCCTGTCCCCACCGAGTCTGTGACTACTGCCTCTGAAACCGAGACACCGCGGGAGCCCGAGACCTCCACGACAAGCGTGGACGACGATGCCGAATTCACCACTGTTACCAGCAAGCACGCTCACCGATCTAAGGCTCATCACTCCCGGACCTCGTCCCCAAGCGTTCGGTCAAATGCCGCACAATCCAAGGAGGGCGATGTCTCTAATACCACCAATGGAAATGCTGACGCCTCCCCTGAGAAGCAGGCTCAGTCCGATGCAAAGGCCGACAAGTCTGAGAATGGCTCCGAGAACACCAAGGAGAAGCCGGAAAAGTCAAATAAATCCGAGAAGCCTGCTCCTCCCAAGGAGCTGAAGGCTGCACCTATTCCCGCCGTGAACATCTGGCAGCAAAGGAAAGAGGCCCAGGAGGCCAAGGCCAAGGCCACTCCGGCACCTGCTGTTGTGAAGGGCAAGTCTGAGGAGAACCAACAGGAGTCTGGCAAGGCCAGCTCGAAGAAGAAAGGCACTGATAGTGCATCTGAAAGTATCAAGGGCAAGAAGTCCGATAACAAGGGTCGCGACGAGGCTCTGCCCCCCGTTGCTGACGCTTCATCATGGCCGACCCCCGAGGTCGCGCTGGGCGAAGAGAAGAAGAAGGCCCAGGAAAAGACCGACAAGCCAGAGCGTACCGACAAGAGTCCTACTGCTCGATCACACGGCAAGGAGAAGTGGATGCCAGTCAACTACGTTCCAACTGCTGTTTTCAACACTCCTCTCCCAACCCCATCTGGCCGGGGTGGCCGCCGAGCCGCTCGTGGTGGACGTGACGGTGGACGAGGTGGTGCTCATGGAACTGGTGCTGCTGCCGGTGAGAAGGCCAACTCTGGCCAGGCTACCCAGGGTTCGGCCGCCAAGCAGAACTCTGGAGAGCGTGGACGGAATGACACCGGTAGTGGTCGCGCAGCTTCTCTCCCCGCGCAGTCCCGACGCTCCACAAGCGCTGATGTTGCCAATCAAGATGCTCGCAAGGGTCAAGCCGCGGACCGCGGTCGTGGAGGCCGTGGTGCTGAGGATGCCACCACCAATGGCAAGCCGGTCAACGGTGGCGAGCATTTCTCTCGCCCCCAGCGTGATGGCAAGCAATTCCAAAAGAACCAAGATATCCGCACTGGTGACCGTATCCCCAAGAACACCCACCTGGGTGTCGACTCTCAGGTCGCTGCTCGGGCCAATGATCGCCGTGTCGAGTCGGGCTCCAAGTCCGCGGACGTGACCAGGGAGTCCGGTGGTTTCCAGGACTTCAACCGCGAGCGTGGTGACTTCCGTGCTGAGCGTGGAGGCCGTAATGCCAACCGTGGCCGTGGAGGCTACTCCAACTTTGGCCAGAACCCTCAATTCGGCATGGCCAACAACTTTGTGCCCGGCAAGTTCGGCTTCAACGATCGCCAGCGATCTCAGCCCGGGGTCCAGGCTGGCCAACAACAGAACAACCGGATGTCCATGCGGTCACCGTCATTGCCCGCTCCAGGCATGTACAGCAATGTCTACCCATTCCCTGCAGAGATCAACACGATGTATCCCTCCTACCCGAATGTGGCTCCCGGCCCTATGAGCGCGGTTCCGTACCAGCAGTACGTGGAGCCCTTCGGCCTCATGAATATGCTGTCCATGCAACTTGAGTACTACTTCTCGGTTGACAACATGTGCAAGGACATGTTCCTGCGTCGTCACATGGACTCTCAAGGCTTTGTACCACTGGCTGTCATCGCCAGCTTCAAGCGTGTCAAGTCTCTGACGGAGGACTTTGAGATGCTCCGTCATGTTGCTCGCGGCCTTCGCCACGTCGACTACCTGATTGGCGAGGATGGTGTGGACCGTCTCCGTCCGAAGGAGAGTTGGGCGCAGTGGGTTCTGCCCGTTGACCAGCGGGATCCCTCGGCGCAGAATGAGGGTGCCTCTGCCGCTAATCACGGCTCGAAGAATGACGAGAACATTCCATTCCACAGCCACCTCGACAGTACTCCCAATGGCTCCCTTCACAACGCCCCTCGCCAGTTCGTCCCTAACGGTACCGCATCTCGCACGTCTCCGACACCGCTTTCGTCAACGGCTCCCGAGTTCCAGCCAGCGCAGAATGAAATTCCCAATGTAGGACTTCCCCAGGAGCATTCGTCCTTTCCCGCAGGCAGCCCCAATCTGCCAGGCTCTCCCATTTCCCCCGTGGATAACCCAAGTATTGACAATCGTTGTTCAGCGCGCGGAATAGGTTCGCCCCCGACCAAACCGTCCCCCTCTCGGTCGGTCATTGAGCGGTCTTCCTGGAGGTATGTTGATTAGTTTCTCTTATCCGAGTGGTGCCTTGCGATTGACCGCTGACTCATTGTTTACTCTGTCTTCTAGCTATGATGTCGACATTACACGACGCTCTTCGTCCAGTTCTGTTGCCTGCTCAACGGACATCCGGCTTTCCAAGCGAAAGGACCGCCCGTTCCGACCCAAGGGAGCGAGATATCATGATCCCAAAAGTTTCACCTCCCGCCGCCGCTCATCCGAAACCTCCCACTTCTATTCCCCTCAGGGAGAGCCCCCCGCTACCAACTATGATTTCGAGACTGGCCCTCCTTATCATACCTGGTCACAATACCTCACTCGCAATTTCGATCCCCACCTGTACAACGAATTTCGGCGCTTAGCCCTTGATGATCTTTTCGCACGACACATCGATTATGGATTCAACGCTCTGATGGGTTTCTACCAAGCCTCTCTCCTCGGTCCCGCCTTGACCCCTGAACTGGTACTCACCGACATCGTGCACTTGTCCGCGGACAGTACAACCAAGCTCAGAACCACGATTTTCGAACTCCTCTGCTCGTCCATGGCGAGTGGTACAATGGAGGACAGGAACCGTCGCAGGGTTGGCTTTTACTACAATCAGGTGTATGGGCACAGACAACAGGCGTGGCGGAATTTTTTTGCTTAGACTCATCGACGGCTTCCATTTTTCTTTCTCATCTTGTTATCTTTTGTTTTTCTCTGGGATCATATTCTTTATTTATCTTTCCCGTTTCGCGTTTCGTCTCCCCAGATCATGATCAGCATTGTTGTGCTCAAAAGGTCTTGCATGCATTGTCTTCTGCTTTTGTTCTCTCGCGCCGACTGGTTCATTTCCATCGCAGCAAACGGCGCCCTGGGTTTCCTGGTCCACTGTGAAGCCCCGGAGTTCATTTTTGCCCATCTATCTTTTGGTTTATGCGAGTCTCCTCTCTACCCCTGCTGTTTTGCTTCAAAATCATGGGTTTTCTTTTTTTTTCTTCTTCTCAAAATGGTTCTCCGGAGTCCGGGCATGATATTACTGGGCAAATATCCCCCCTTCTTTCTGCCTGATACCATCGGTGTGCCGGGCTCAAAAAATGATGTTATTCCCTCGGTTTCTTCTGATCATAGATTTTTTGTGTGTGTGTCTTTCTTCTCGTGTGACTGGTTCCTTTTGTTTCGCCCATTATTTCTTTTCGATCCAGACCAGTCACGCCCGGCTCTTGCCATCTGGATCTTAGCGAGTATCAGCATGATGGTGCAGCGACCCAAAGCAAAGGACCGGTCGGGAACAACAATGAAAAGTGTCTTGTATGGTGTCAACAGTTCTCCTTTTCGATATCTTAAGTCGGTCCGGTTCATATCCGCCCTCGAAGGTGGATGGTTTTGCAGTCGGGTAATTCTTGCATGGGAAGGCGTGATATTTGGCTGGGTGCTCCACGAGGCAGCTGAATTCTTGCTTAATGGACTCTATCTCCCTGAGACAACTTCATTCTGTCCGGTGCAGCTTTTTTTGAGATTGAATTTCCTTGATTGGGGAGTTACATTGCTTGGGTTTAGGGTTGTGTGGAGTTCGTTGTTTTTGTGCATTATCAGGTCGTTTACGTCTCTTGTCTGGGAATATGATACACATATTGTATGAATTGTAATCAAGCTTCCAAGTCCCTTCCTAGGAGTGATAGACTACACTTCAATTCAGAACAGAGAGAATGGAAGGTGAAGAGCAGCTGGTACGTGCCTGGAAGCTACCAATGCGGAGGTAAAGGTAAACCAGCAGCCTCAGGCCACAAACGATCGACCACTCGGAGCAACCAAACCTCGCCCAGGTCACCTGGCAGCTTCCGGAACTGACCAGCTCATTCATCCTCGCAGCCTCCACGATACCGTACCCCTCACCCCGAAACCTACATCTTCAAAGATGGAGGGCGCATCCCGTCAGACGTCGAGACTGCTCCGGTCTCGCGGCGCGAACCTCCTGCCCCAACAGCGCCGCCTTCCACAATCAGCTTCGCCGGCATGCGTGACGCAGACACAAGCCCGCCCGATCTCAAATTCCCCGCGAAATCTCGCTCCAGAGTCCATCTTCAGCAATTTCGCAGCAGCTGGTGGTTCCCAAGGCTCCGGCCTCGGTCCTACGACTTACTTCTCAAACCGGCAGACCCTTCCCGCCAACACGGTCGTGCGGTTTGTCCCGCAGCAGACGGCGTGGATTGTTGAGCGTATGGGCAAGTTCCATCGTATTTTGGAACCCGGTCTCGCCATTCTGATTCCATTTGTGGATCGCATTGCCTATGTTAAGAGCTTGAAGGAGTCAGCGATTGAGATTCCGAGCCAGAATGCTATTACCGCGGATAACGTTACTTTGGAGTTGGATGGTGTTTTGTACACGAGGGTGTTTGATGCCTATAAAGCTAGGTGAGTCTGCGGCTGGCGATGATTGCACCAGATACGGTTAAATACTAACCAGTGTTCCTGCGTCAATTTAGCTACGGCGTCGAGGATGCGGAATACGCCATTTCTCAGCTGGCACAAACGACGATGCGATCCGAAATCGGCCAGCTGACCCTGGATCATGTTTTGAAGGAGCGTGCCACGCTTAACACCAATATCACTCAAGCCATCAACGAGGCCGCGCAGGACTGGGGAGTTGTCTGCCTGCGTTATGAAATTAGGGATATTCACGCCCCGGATGGCGTCGTGGCCGCCATGCACCGCCAAGTCACAGCAGAGCGATCGAAGCGTGCCGAGATTCTCGATTCTGAAGGTCAGCGCCAAAGCGCAATCAATATTGCAGAGGGTCGCAAGCAATCCGTGATTCTTGCCTCTGAGGCCCTGCGCGCCGAGCAGATCAACCTTGCTGCTGGTGAGGCCGAGGCGATCAAGCTCAAGGCCGAGGCCACCGCCCGCGGAATCGAGGCTGTTGCCCGCGCCATCCACGAGGGTCAAGAGAGCGCCCAGGGTGCCCTCAGCTTGCGCGTGGCTGAGCAATACGTCCATGCCTTCTCTAACCTGGCTCGTGAGGGTACTGCCGTTGTGGTTCCCGGCAATGTCGGTGACATGGGTGGCATGATTGCCTCGGCCATGTCCGTCTACGGCAAGATCAATGAAACCCAGGCGAAGAGCCTCGCTGCCAAGGCTCTCGGCCAGGGCCAGTCTCGTGCTACCAGGACGTCAGATGAGCTTGAAGAGATTGAGAATGATGTCGATTCGGCTATCGGTGATGAGGCTTCGCAAAACGGTGTCGCGCAGAGCGTGCTGGATGGATTCGACGAGGCCAGCAAGAAGAAATAAATAAGTGCAAGCGAAACGAAACGGCCATCCCCATCTCTACCTTCCATGTCCTCTTCTCTCCATGTATGCTAATACCATTGTTCCGTTGTGCCCTGCATCGTGTCCCAGACTCTCAGCTGGGTCTTTTCCGACTGGCGGCGGGTTTACCTCTGTATTACTCCCAAACTGAATATTTTCATTGTACCTGCTCTTTTGCTATTTTGGCATGTCCTTGAGCCGGAAGAGTGCAGCGGTGCTCCACGCTCAACGGAACACTCCGATCGGAGCTTTGAACTTGTACCTACAGAAGGATATTTTGGCGGGTATTAACAAAGGAAGACAAAGAGGGAAACAAACAAGGCCAAGTGTATAACAATTGTGTAAACCTTTTCAAAATCTTGACTCCTTCTTAAACATCTCATAACCTTAAAAATAGTGGCCCGTCTCAAGTTTGCAGTATTCTGAACTATAGTGAGGTTGTACGCAGCGTAGTTCCTCGCCTGTGCCATTTAAAGTCAAAACGCGAAAGGGAGCTCGGGCCACAGCGCCAAATCTGGAGATCGCGACTTTTCGAACGGGCGCGCCCTCCTTGTGCCTCACCTTCCATCATCTCCCCCACCCACCCTCGATTCGATCTGTGGTCGCCGCTCCAACCCCTTTCCCCGGTTCCCCTAATTCTGTGGTCAATATCCAACACCACAAGGGACTGTGGCTGGTGCTGTCCGACTGCCCTGCAATGTCCTGCCCGAGAACCACTTGAACGCTCCTACCGCGCCGCTTCATTCTAACCACCAACCCTGCTTCGCTGCCGCTCGCTCATCCAGCTGAGAATTTTGTACTCGACCCGCCCACTTGCCGCTTATTTGGTTTCATCTGGTATAAGGGAGCGGCGCAGACTGCCCGCGCGGCGCAATGCATATTATCAAGCCTGTCTGGCTCACGCATGGAGGTACGCTGGTCTCCGCGTCGAGTCTGATTTGAGTTAGGATTCGGGGTGGAAACTTGATTGCTCGGAAGGGAACTGGGCTGTAGACTTGGGCTATTGGCCCGCTTTCTTGCGCAGGATTTCTGAGCATCCAGAGGCTAATTCGTGCGCTTTAATAGGTGAACGGAAAGATTTCGAGGTCTACAGTTGCGATGTGTCGCCTGATGGGAAGAGGCTTGTGACCGCTGCCGGAGGTGAGCTTTGCCAGACATTGGACGGATGAAATGAAAATCGAGGTGGAAGAGCCAGAGTTGATGCTAACGGTCTCGATTTCGATGCGCTGTAGATGGATACGTTCGCATTTGGTCTATCGAGGCTATTCACAACACTGGCAATCCGGAGTTTGCGAGCAAGCCGAAGCAGCTTGCTTCAATGAGCAATCATTCCGGCACGATTCATACGGTTCGCTTCTCGCCGAATGGCAAGTACCTTGCCTCAGGGGCGGACGATAAGATTGTTTGCGTGTATACGCTTGATTCAAATCCTCCCACACACTCTACATTCGGTAGGTTTTGCAAGATGACATGAGGTAAGCGCGCAGTACTAATAGACTCTGGGAAATACAGGTTCCGACGAGGCACCTCCAGTCGAAAACTGGCGCACGATTCGACGTTTAATTGGCCATGACAATGATGTGCAGGATCTGGGATGGTCGCACGACTCGTCGATTCTGGTTTCTGTCGGACTGGACTCGAAGGTCGTCGTGTGGTCGGGTCATACTTTTGAGAAGCTCAAGACGATAGCGGTGCACCAGAGTCACGTCAAGGGAATCACATTCGACCCGGCGAACAAGTACTTTGCGACAGCTAGCGATGATCGTACTGTGCGCATCTTCAGATTCACCTCCCCTGCTCCCAACTCCACATCCCACGACCAGATGAACAATTTCGTTTTGGAACATACCATCACCGCGCCTTTCGCCAACTCCCCCTTGACCGCGTACTTCCGACGCTGTTCCTGGTCTCCAGATGGAATGCATATCGCGGCTGCAAATGCCGTCAATGGACCAGTCAGCTCGGTTGCCATTATAAACCGTGGCTCTTGGGATGGAGACATCAACCTCATTGGGCACGAAGCACCCGTTGAGGTTTGCTCATTCTCCCCTCGTCTCTACTCCCGGGAACCCGTGAATAAGAACCAACCTGACAACCATGCCCCACAGCACCATATTACTGTGATTGCATGCGCAGGTGCAGACAAGTCACTCAGTGTATGGATCACCAGTAATGCGCGGCCAATCGTGGTTGCGCAGGAAATGGCCGCCAAGTCGATCTCGGATTTGGCCTGGAGCCCGGACGGAAAGTGTCTTTACGCTACGGCTCTGGATGGCACCATTGTGGCGGTGCGGTTCGAGGATGGCGAGCTGGGTTGGCCCACGGAGATGGAGGAAAATGAAAAGTCGCTTACCAAGTTTGGAACGAATCGAAAGGGTGCTGGTATCACCGAGACTACTGATGGACTCCTGCTAGAGGAGAAGAGCAAGGCCGGCGAACTCAAGGGCGTTGAGGGCCGGATGGGGGCGCTGATGGGTGATGGCCATGCAGAGCCCGCTGTCAACGGCGGAGCGGCACCTCAACCCTCGAATGGTACCACGCCTGCCCGTGTTCCCTCGCCAGCCCCAGAATCAACTAAGACTCAAACGAATGGAACTTCCACACCGGCCACGGAACCACCGAAACCAGATCCGTATATGGCCAAGTTGGAGAGGTTGAAGCAACGGCCGACGTATACGAAAGAAGGCAAGAAACGAATTGCACCTTTACTGGTTTCTGGAGCTGGAGCTGGTGAATCCTCCCTTCCCCAGGCTCGGTTAATGGCTTCGGTCAGCAGCCAGGTGAAAGCAGATGCCCCGACATCACTTGTGGACCTTTCGAAGCCATTTGATGGCCTGCCAAAGGGTGGGCTGACCTCTTTACTGTTTGGAAACAAGCGGAAGCTTGCGCAGTTGGAAGGCGACGAAGAAGGGCATGCCGAAAAGCGCGTAGCGGCTGCCAGTCAGAATGGCGCCACGCCTATCATGGCGAATACCCTTGATGGCCTTCTTCCAGCAATCGTGCAGCCCCCGGCCACTGGTCAACAACCGACTCCCGAGTTCATTCGACCTGCAGTCACGAATCCCTGCATGTCAATTAGCCAGGTTCGGTTGGCCGTGCCCAAGATTCGCAGTCACATCCTGCGGGCATTGGACCCGAATGGGAAACCTACAGAGCCGCCTGCCCAAGCGGGTGACTCGAATTCAAAGGATAAGGGCCGCATTGATGTCGTTTTTGAGGCCCGGAACCCCTCGCCGGCCAGTTTGACTGGACGGGCAGTGGACCGTGAGCCAGTTCGTCTTACCCTCTTCCGTGGCGAGCAACCATTGTGGCAAGACTTTTTGCCCAAGTCCGTGCTCCTCGTGACTGGCAACCAAAATTTGTGGGCAGCTGCTTGTGAAGATGGCTCTGTCTACCTCTGGACTCCGGCAGGTCGCCGCTTGGTAAGCGCGCTGGTCCTGGAAGCGCAGCCTGTCATCCTGGAATGCAATGGCCCTTGGATTCTGTGTATCTCTTCCGTGGGAATGTGCTATGTCTGGAACGTGAAGCATCTATCGTCCCCCCACCCGCCTATTTCCCTCCAGCCAGTGCTTGACGCAGCTATTCACACCCTAGGCGGCAATCCCACCGCAGGTCCCGCCGTGACAGACGCACGCATCAACTCCGAAGGCCGGATAGTTGTGTCCCTGACCAACGGCGAGGGCTACTGCTACTCACCAGCCATGTACACATGGCAACGCGTGTCAGAAGCTTGGTGGGCCGTTGGCAGCCAGTATTGGAACTCCACTGACGCGCCAGTGGGCAACCTGCAGGCCCGAGACACCACCCAAGATACCAAGGATGCCAAAGCCGCCGTTGCAGCCGGTATCATCCCCTTCCTGGAGCGCAACACTACCAACGAAACCCTCCTGCGTGGCCGGGCGTACTTCCTCCAACGCCTTATCAAGGTCCTCCTCTCGCGCGAAGGCTACGAGACCTTCGAGTCCAGCGTGTCCATTGCTCATCTTGAGAACCGGATGGCGGCTGCCCTGTCACTAGGTGCTAAGGAGGAGTTCCGCCTGTACCTGAACATGTATGCTAAGCGAATTGGTGCGGAGGGGTTGAAGGGCAAGGTTGAGGAGTTGCTCAAGGGGCTGATTGGCGGGTTGTTTGACGACGAGGATGGATCGGAGGCTATCGCCAAGCTGCAGGCGAATGAGCGCGAGGGTCGTAATTGGCGTGAGGGATCAGATGATCTTTGTGGCTGGCCACGGGAGACATTGTTGAAGGAGGTTATTCTTGCTCTCGGTATGCTACTGCCTCCCCCTGTAGTCGAAGTGGGCCGGATCTGTGGTGTTTATTGCATTTGCTAATGTGTGTTTTTAGGTAAATACCGCGAACTTCAGCGGGTGACGGTCCCTTATGCGAAGCTGCTGGACATGGTTGACGCGGTGTCCGAGTCTGGCGACGCGATGGATCTATAGCGGTGCTTTGTCTTGTGTGCTTATCTTCTTATAATGGCGTTTTATAAGTGGATTGATTGGGCTTGTGGGGATGGACTTGGGTGTGGCTTTATTCTGCATCCATCATGGGTTGTCTCCCACGACTGCTTTGCTACGCTGTGTATTTTATTATAACTATTCCCTAACGGGTGCTGGGCTCGGCTGTTTCTGCCCAAAAGAAGTTTATGATTCGTTCGGCATACGTTCTTTGAGTAATTGGTTTTTGTATTGGCGACCTCCCTGAGACTCGCGCCTCGAAATGGTTACTAAGGTTAGGTGCTAGTTAAAGTAATGGAGTAGTTAACTACTAATTGTTGAGGTCGTGACGTAAAGGGCAGGGCTCGTACTTCACGTGGGCGGTCAAACTCGAGACTGACCGGCAGAAAACTTCGATGCGCATCTTGAGCTCCTCTTGATACTCGATCGAACGACGTTCTCTACCATTTCCCTGCTATTCTCAAGCCATTGACCTTGCCCACTGTCACTGTGGGCACCCGCCATCACGTCTCTTCCCACTTCCTCCGTCTTTTTCCTTCGTATCGTCGATCGATCCGCAGCTGGTCCTGCTTTTGCCGCGCGCCAGTTCTGTGCCCGCTTCCGCCTTCCCTCCTCCTCCTCCTCCTCCCCCCACCTTCTCAGCTCCCCTCTCCTCTGTCGCTTCTACTCCAGCAAAAAGAAGAAATCAGGAAAAATGCCTCCCAAGAAGGCCCAAGTGCAAGAAAAGGTCCTGCTGGGCCGTCCCGGCAACAACTTGAAGAGCGGTATCGTATGTGAGCAATGACCCCACCCTTCTCTCTGTTTTTCCCCCTGTGGTTTTTTTTTTCGCACAGCACAGTCCACTTTTTTTATTTCCACGAAAACTATTTAAGCCTCCCTTCCGCCATTTCCACTTTCTTTTTTCTTTTCAACCACTCCCCAATCTCCCCCTTTCTTAGATCTCACAATGTGATCCTTCTAGGTTGGTCTTGCCAATGTCGGCAAGTCGACGCTCTTCCAATCTATCACCAAGTCCTCTCTGGGTAACCCGGCCAACTTCCCCTATGCCACCATTGACCCCGAAGAGGCCCGCGTCATCGTCCCCGATGAGCGGTTCGACTGGCTCTGTGAACACTACAAGCCCAAGTCTCAGGTTCCCGCCAACTTGACCGTGTACGATATCGCCGGTCTGACCCGTGGTGCGTCCACCGGTGCTGGTCTGGGTAACGCCTTCTTGTCGCACATCCGCGCTGTCGATGCCATCTTCCAGGTCGTTCGTTGCTTCGATGATGCCGAGATTATCCACGTCGAGGGTGACGTCGACCCCGTCCGTGATTTGACTATCATCAGCGAGGAGCTGCGCATTAAGGACATTGAGTTCGTCGAGAAGGCGCTCGAGTCTTTGTCCAAGCAGACCCGCCGTGGTGGCCAGTCGCTGGAGATGAAGAAGATGAAGGAAGAGGAGGCTACTACTGCCAAGGTCCTTGAATGGCTCAAGGAGGGCAAGGATATCCGTGAGGGTGAATGGGGCCCCAAGGAGGTACGTTTGAAAAATCTTTTCCCTTTCGCCCCTGTTCCCCTTGGAAAAACTCCAATGCTTTTTATGATGAATAAGCGCTTGCGCGATAATCCCAGCTCGTTGAATCCCTCATTTTATAATCACGTTCGAGGGCATCTTGAAATTAAAGTACTGCACTGAAAAAAAGCATTGGAGTTTTCTGATTTTACAAAACCATCTCAATCGCTTTCCAGTTCTGTCATACTGACAAGAATTGCAATCCAGGTCGAAGTCATCAACCCTCTGTTCCTTCTGACTGCCAAGCCTGTCGTTTACCTTGTCAACCTCAGCGAGAAGGACTTTATCCGCAAGAAGAACAAGTACCTTCCCAAGCTGTTCGAGTGGGTCAAGGAGAAGTCCCCCACCTCGCCCATTCTGCCCATCTCTGCTCAGTTCGAAGAGCGTCTGACCCACATGGGTGACGAAGCTGCCGCCGAGGAGTGCAAGAAGCTTGGTACCGCCTCTGGCCTGCCCAAGGTCATCACTACCATGCGCCAGGCCCTCAACTTGGCCAGCTTCTTCACTACCGGTGCGGATGAGGTTCGCCAGTGGACTATCCGCAAGGGCACCAAGGCCCCCGCCGCGGCCGGTGTCATCCACACTGACTTTGAGAAGACCTTCATTCAGGCTATTGTGTACAACTACAGCACCCTGAAGGAGCTTGGCGATGAGGCGGCTGTCAAGGCTGCCGGTAAGGTCATGACCAAGGGCAAGGACTACGTTGTTGAGGATGGTGATATCATGCTCATCAAGGCTGGTGCTGCCAAGTCCTAACTGTGTTAGCTTCATAAATGATATACCTTGTTCAAAGTGATGATATACGATTCTACCTATTTTGTATCGTCGAGCACTTCACATCTAAATTAGTGCTGTAGAGCTATATGACTGTAACATATCTGGAGCATCCAAACAATCATAACAGATTGAAGCTCCACGCCCAACTCGTCTCTCCTTCAACTTGACGGAGAAAGAGCAGCATCACGTGACATCCCCGCGCATCCCACTTCGCCAACTCCGAGCATCTTATTATCTCCAACAACCAGCACCATGTTCAAAAAAGAGTGAGTAGTACCATTGATTGCATATTTCTCCGCGGACTTTCCCAAAACCTGTATATGGGCGTCTCTTGGCCCGTCAAGGCAGAGCAATGCCCCCACCAGACCTCTCGCACAGAGCACCATCTCCGAAGACAAAGCTATAACACACCCGAGCTTTATACACACTTGACCCGGACAGCTCCCAGCCAAATCTTGAATCAAAGGACAAGGAACCGTTCTGACAACTCTCTCCTGCAGTATCCCGCCCACCAACCGCTCCAAGGTCAAGTCCTCCGCAGCGCGCGCCCTACGCCAAAAGCTGCTAGAGACCTACCCGGGCTTCGAGCCCTACATCGAAGAGATCATGCCCAAGAAAGCCTCTCTCGAAGCCGTCAAACTGTATTATCCCCCCTCCCCCAACCTAAAGCACCTGGCCCACTAACATTTCCATCACATTCTTTTGTTTTGATATCCTTTGATATCTCTTCATCTTGTAAAACATTTGCTTCACTTGCATTATCATGTGG
>JAXQJV010000582.1:0-15809 GCA_037042255.1 Penicillium sp. PG106-07D
AATCAGCAGTTCACCCGGGCACCCCAGAGGCATGAGACGATTATGATCCTCGGGGTTGACAACCCAGCCAATTCCACCAGTTGGAAATCCGATATTGGCTGGATCCTCTGAGAGAAGCTGGGGTTGAACGCTGAAGACTGCTGAACATTCAGCAGGACCATATGCATTGCAGACTTGTACATGCGATTTCCAGCGGACTACATCGCTTGACAGTAGAGGTTCTCCAACAAATACCAAAACCTTCAGGGTGGCCATATGGCTTGGGTTCAGAATTCGAGTCACGGTTGGTGTCAGGCAAGCCACATTGACAGTGAATTGGTTCATCATATCTGCAAGTCGACTTGAACAATCTGCAGCAGAGGGGATACACAGGCAACCCCCCATTATCAAAGTTGAGAGGTGCTCAATTATGCACGAGTCGAAGGCCGGGGATGCAAATTGTAAAACACGAGACCTGGGTGTAAAATGATATGGCTTTCCGTGTGCCAAGGAGCTGGATGCATAACCGGCATGATGAACAATTACACATTTAGGATTCCCCGTGGACCCAGATGTGAATGTTGCATAGATTGGGTCCGAGGGAGAAACAGACGACGGAGGCACTGAAACTGCACTAGCCTCCTCCAATTTGAGGCTATCGATTACCAACGTCGTTGCCACATTTAGCTGGGATGCCACAGGAGAATGGGCTTCTGAGGTCACCATCACAGTCGCCTTGAGAGTCTCACACATGTTGCGCATACGAGAAACAGGATACGACGGGTCCAACAAGACAAATGCGGCACCGACCTTCATCAGCGCGAGCATGGCCACTGCTGTCCACTTTGACTTTCCCAGACAGATAGGCACAAACATGCCACTGCGAACAGATTGTCGCAATAGCTCAACAGCCATTGCAGATGATACTTTGTCCAGGCTTAGATAGGAAAAGTCACCATCCCAGCTGTTAATCGCAGGCGCCTGTGGCTGCTGTTCTGTGCGCTGGCGAATCAGGTCATGCACACACGGTGGAGTGGATTGAGTGGTAGAAGTCCTGTTCCACTGGGCCATTTCCTCACGATCCTCCAGGCTCACGGGATCAAGCTCAGCGAGTGGTTGATCGGATTCTTCGTCAATTTGCTCGTATATATGGGCCAGTTGCGAGAGAATTCGTTCAATTTGCCGGATGTCTATCACACCTGGATCGAAACGTGCCTCGATCCACAAGGCGCTGCTAGAAGGCCGACATCGAAGAACCAACGCGTAGAGATCGTAGTTCCTCTGTGTTGACTGATGCTGAGAGAATAAAGAGGGTAGTTGATGGCCATCACGTGGTTCCACAGACAGTAAGGTTTGAAATTTGCAAGCTGCTTCAGGGCCTGGACCCAGATGTAGTAGATTCTGCAATCCAACCTGTTCATACTCCATCGCGGCTGCCCATTGCTCTTGTACGATGGCTAGGGTCTCGGCCACTGTATTTTTTGCACATAAACGGACGCGCACGGGTACTGTGGCGACCGCAGGCCCGCTCAGTTCCTGGACCTCGGGGACTGACACTCCCCGACCAGCATTCACGGTACCAAACAGGGTGTCATCAGAGCCTGTGAAGAGAGACTGTAAAATTGCCCATGCCAGGCGTAGCTTGGTATTGACTGTGAACCCGGCGCGAGAACTTGGTTTAATCTTAAATGTTTTTTCGACCTGGCATGCTGGCCGAGGGATATATCCTGTTGTGGGGAGATGAGGGAAAGAAGTCATTGATGCTTGATGCGCGTCCTGGAATTGCTCTTGCCAGAATTCCTCAGCCTTTGTGCGTGTTGACTGTACATATTCAACAAAGGGTCGAAATGGACGGGAAACCAATTCTTGGCCTCGATATGCCTCGTCTACCTGTCGCAAAAGCAGTGCGATAGACCAATCGTCGCAGATAGAATGATGGATCATCATAGTCAAGGTGTGTTTTGTAAGATGCAGGATTAAGTAGACGAGTGGTGCGCCTGCCTTCCAAGCCACGCTGTTCGTCACACTGGTCATCCCATCGTCGTCAGATTGTTCCTGCCACGGAATCGTCCCTTTCACGATAGCTTGCATTACGCCGCGGTTGCTGGTCGGAACAATTCGTGTTCGAAGAATGGGGTTGGCTTGTGCAGTCTTATCCCACGCCTCGTGGAGGCGTTTGGAATCAATCCCAGGTGCAAGAAGGAACTCGTACTCCACGGTATAAGCAGTCGGGTCTTTGACAGTGGTTGCCATCATTCCTTCCTGAAGCGCAGTACATGAATATACATCTTCTAGCTCTTCCACTCCGCAACGACACTGGGCTGCCACTTCTTGCATAAGACCATTCTCTCCAGGGGGTGTTGGTGGCGCCTCTGCGACTGAGATGTACGTTTCTCCTTCCATGACAGACACGGTTTTGACATGACTCCGATTTGATATACTGGACTCCACCCCATACCCCAACCCTGCTCCATGGCGATCGGGGTATTGAAGTGTGCTTTCGGTATCCATGATGTCCGAAAAACTCTTAAATGCCTATTCAACTGTCGAGGTGAGATCACATCAAATTAATGATATGGAATATTGAAATAAGTAATTGATGTGGTTAGGTTTGTTGAAGAAAAATTCAGGAGACGTTCAAGTATCCTGATTATTATCACAGCAGACTACCCTTCAAACGGCCCAGTCATATACCCACCATTCCAGAAGTCATCTGAGACAAAACAAACCCCGGAACCTCCCCCACGATGCACTATAGGTGGAATATGAGTATATGAGGTCATATACAGTTATCCGGCACCAATCCGTGCACTAGAATGGTGTTATCATTTTCGAACTCAATTCCCATAGCTGTAGCTGAATTTGCAACCTCAAATGTCTGTACGGAAAGTCCATGACGCTATGGAGCCCTGTGCTATGTTTCATTTTCACAGTTCAGGGTTCCGTGGTATGAATCAAGCTTTGGGGCCTAAAGCGATGCTCTGGACTTCTTGATCGCTTTACTGTTGGGGGTTTGAAAGTTTAGGTGGTGGAGCTCACGTAGGTCTAGAGCTGACCCCAGGAAAGTGCAGGTCACGGCCTGCGCGTAGTGACGAGCGATAGCGTCCAGAAAGAAAATGTTATCTCAATACGTACTAAATTTCTGACCGCCCTCCTCCATTCCGCTTAAAGCAACCCAATTTCTAACAGTGCTACCGCCACCGGTCGAGTGACTCCGGAAAAGGGACTCCATAGCAGAATCTAATTATGGGATGCAGAGCTTACTGAGATTTAGTGGCTTAACTTGTTTTTGTTTAGACCGAATTCGAAGATCTCGTTAGGCGGGCGCATTTCGCCGGTGAATTACCGGGTTTCCGTACAATTTCCAGTATGGCTGCTATTTGACAAACTTCAGGTTGTGCGGCGGCACCAAGGTACAAACCGGGTCAGAAACAGGCTCAAACAGCCACCCGTACTTTAAACGGCAGAAGGTTGCGCCATCAGGTTCCAACCAGCTTTCCGAGTCTATGATGCCACCATTCGCGGTATGTACTTTGTAAATTCACTTCTGTGCTGGCTGAACAAATGATCTCCATCGGCTACCGCACCTGTAAGACGAGTACGATGAGCTAGCTGCACAGCATGAGATCGACGTTCAAAAGCTCTTCCTATCGATCTTGGCTGCGATCGCGACAGCAGCTGAAATGGAATCCCCCTCATCTTCTTCTCCTCTGACGGAGGAATTGAGTATTCAGGTTGACAAGGACACCAAGGAGAAGAAGCAATCTCCTTCTTTTAAAAATTACTTGGTATTTTGCCATATTTTGATATTTCGCATTCTCAGGTCTCCTAACACAGGACATAGAGGATCCTTTCGTATGGCGCTCGAAATGGTCGCATCTTTTTCGTTATCCTGGGGTTGGTGTGTGCAGTGGGGTCCGGAGTGGTATGTTAGGCAAATCTGATGGATGTGTCGGGTTTCGATGGCTGACAGGCTCCCAGGCCTTGCCATTGATGAACATCGTTTTTGGTAGCCTGGTTGGTGACTTCAATCAATATTTCATTCCAGGTGCTGCTCCAAGCGAAGAGGCCTTCAAGGCTTCAATCAACAAAAGCAGGCGCGTCTCTTCTCACCCCTTGGTACCCTGGCGATTGCAAAACTGACGTACTTCGATCGCAGTCTTTACATTGTCTATCTTTTCATCGGGAAATTCGTATTGACATATATTTCTATGGTAAGCAAGATAATTCTCGAAAGCTGTTGTGAATAGACGCTCATCTTGGTGGAATAGCTTTGCTTTCGAGTAATCAGCCTACATGCATCTGCGGCATTACGTCTCGAGTACACGAAGGCATTGTTTGCGCAGCCTATCAGCCGACTAGACGAAATCTCTGTGGGGACGATAACCAATTCAATCACCGGCCTGTCGAATACTATTCAACAAAGTGTCTCTGATCGTCTTTCGATCTTATTCCAATCCCTTGCACTCCTCGTCGCTGCATATGCTATTGCTTTTAAATACTCTTGGGCACTCACTCTGGTGGTCAGCGCTGCCATCCTGTTTGTTCTTATCAGCTTCACCTTAACGGTCCCGTTTCTGGTAAAGATACAACAGAACGTTGATAAAGCTGATACTCGCCATGCCTCCATCGCGGCGGATGTGTTCAGCTCTATCCGTACCGTTCTCTCACTCGGTGCAGAGGGCCCTTTGACCAAGAAATATTCTCGACTAGTTGATGATGCCAAGAAAGAAGGTTTGAGAATGTCTCCTGTTACGGGAGTTCATTTAGGGCTTCTATTTTTCGCCATGTATGTCAGCTTTGCATTGGCATTTTGGTTCGGATTGAAGCTCTACCGCGAGGGCCATATTGAAAACATCAATACCGTTATAACGTGAGTATCTCTACGCTGTATGTTCACGTATCGGGGCTCTTTTTGACTATTCGCAGTGTCTTCTTCTCCGTACTCATCGTTGTTACCGTTCTGGGAGGCATTGCCTCGCCGCTCATGATAATTTCGAAAGCCATCGGTGCATCTGGGGCATTCTTCAGTATTATCGATTCGGAAAGAGTGACCACGACTGGGCTCAGCGACCATGAGGTATACAATGGTGCTGATATTATCTTCCGCAATGTTTCGTTTGCTTACCCAACACGGCCTGGCATATATGCCTTAAATGGTTTTAATGCGACGCTCCAGAGAGGCAAAACAACAGCTCTGGTGGGACCATCAGGTTCGGGAAAAAGTACTGTTGTTGCCCTGCTTGAAAGATGGTATCAACTAGACGACAAAATACGGGCAGACTCGACCGATGCAAAGTTTCCTGGGGAAATAACATTGGCAAAACATCACATCAATGAATTTGATCTGAAATGGTGGAGATCCCAGATCGGCCTCGTCCAGCAGGAACCGTTCTTGTTCAATGAGTCAATTTTCAACAATGTCGCATTTGGGTTAATCGGATCAAAATGGGAAAATGAATCAACAGACGAGAAAATGGAGCGGGTCATGGAAGCTTGCAAGGAAGCCTTTGCAGATGAATTTATAACACGGCTTCCTCAGGTAAATCCAGCTTTCTACATCTAGAACCCCTCACCTTAAAAGTCTATCAGCACTGACTATGGTGACAGGGTTATTCAACCGTCGTTGGCGAAGGTGGGATTGCCCTAAGTGGTGGACAGCGCCAACGACTGGCCATTGCACGAAGCATAGTCAAAAAACCCCCAATCTTGATACTTGACGAGGCGACAAGTTCAATCGACGTTAGAGGCGAGAAGATTGTCCAAGCTGCTCTCGATCGCATAGCACAAGGCCGCACTACAATCATGATTGCCCACCGGCTTTCCACCATCCGGCGAGCAGATAATATCATAGTGATTCAGGATGGACTCAACATTGAAGATGGAACACATGAAGATCTTATACACAGAAGAGGGATGTATTACAGCATGATTCATGCACAGCAGCTTGAGCCACTAACAGACCTTGGAAAATACGAGACCTCACAATCTTCTGAACTTCTGGTGAAGGAAGAGATGAGTCCCCAAGGAACTTACATTCACGAGACCGAAGAAAATCAAGTACCACCAGTACTGCAAAGAGAGAACAGATTTGGCTTCTTCCATTCACTCTGGGTTATAGCTCGGGAGCACAGAAGTCACTGGATTTTATATATCTTGATCGGTGTGGGAGCCATGGGAGCAGGGTGTAAGTTTTAATATCCATATTGGGTTTATACAGTCAAGACTGACGGTTGGTTCTCACAGCCGGGTATGCGTTGCAAAGCTGGCTCTTTGCCCATCTGGTTCAGGTATTTCAGTTCACGGGACAGAAACTTGTTAATGCGGCCAACTTCTGGGCGTTGATGTTCTTCATCCTTGCTCTCGCCATGGCCGCATTCTACTTTATGCTTGGTTGGGCCTCAAACTCCATCTCAATGGTAAGTCTATCTTTTTACATGACCAGACCAAAAATTCTAACCTGAACAAGTTCGTTGTATCCACCTATAGAAAGGATTATTTTTCCAACCTTGTCAGCAAGTCCGTTTCATTCTTTGACCGTGAGGAAAACGCATCTGGTAGTCTGGTTGCCAGACTATCAACAGATCCAAGACAGATCCAAGAGCTCTTTGGGCCCACCGGCGTTTTTCCGCTGATCTCAGCTTTCAATGTCGTTGGATGTGTTATAATATCCTTCATCTTTGGGTGGAAACTAGCAGCAGTAACATTCTTCGCCGCAATGCCTTTCCTCTTCCTTTCAGCCTTCATGCGCATTCGCTATGAGATCATGTTTGAATCTCTCAATGCGGAAGTCTACAAAGACAGCTCGAAATTTGCCTCTGAGGCCATTCGTGGGTTCCGAACCGTCACTTCTTTAACAATGGAGGATCATATTATCAAACGTTATATGGATTTACTACACCAGCAAAGGAGGAAGGCGTTTCGAAAAGCATGGTATGCGACACTTATTTTCTCATTTTCGGACAGTGTTGAGCTATGCGCGATGGCACTCACATTCTGGTACGGAGGGCAATTGCTCGCGTCTCGAGAATACGACACTACTGCATTCTTTGTGGTCTATATTGCTATCATCCAAGGCGGCCAGTCTGCCGGCCAATTCTTCAGCTTTGGCCCCAACATTGCACAAGCCAAGGCCTCTGCCAGTCGCATCTTGAGTGTGCGAGCAAGAACCGAATGCGAACTTGATCTGCCTCCGAAAGAACCAGTTTTCTGGCCTGGACAGGATTACACTGCCGACATCGAGTTCAGAGATGTTACCTTCAAATATTGCTCTCGGAATGTACCGACATTCTTGAATCTCAATGTCTCTATTGCAAGTGGTCAATTCGTTGCATTCATTGGACCTTCCGGCTCCGGCAAGTCCACGGTCATTTCATTACTCGAACGATTCTATGACACCACACGAGGGTCAATCCTGTTCAATGGACGAGATATACGTTCAATTCACTTGCCTTCCTATCGACGGTGCATTTCTCTTGTCGCCCAAGAGCCAAGGCTTTTCGACGGCACCATCCAGGACAATCTACTTCTAGGCCTCGAAATCCCAGACAATCAGCTCAGAGAAGATCAGCTGGTCCAAGCCTGCAAAGACGCTGAAATTCACGATTTTATCATGTCTCTCCCTGACGGGTACTCCACAGATCTTGGCGTCAATGCCCAAGCATCTCTCAGCGGGGGCCAGAAACAGCGTCTATGTATTGCACGAGCTCTTATCCGGCGGCCCCTTGTTCTTCTTTTAGATGAAGCAACCTCCAGTCTAGACTCCCAGTCTGAAAAGCTCATCCAAGAAGCCCTGGAGCGTCTAGCCGTGAAGCGCAACATGACAATTATCGCCGTCGCACACCGGCTAGCCACCATCCAAAAAGCAGATAATATCTTCGTTTTTGGTGAGAGTGCCTCACATGCCGGAACAGAGATTTTGGAGAAAGGGACGCATCACGAGTTGCTCCAAAACAAGGGCCCTTACTGGCAAATGGTAAGACCATCTTTGCGAGCTCATCATATCCATTTAATAGTGATGACTAACCGACGAACAGTGCCAGGCTCAAGTGTTAGATATGTAGCTCTTTCATATCTTCCTAATAGCTACATTTATCTACATGAAGTTGCCGTCGTAAGCGAAACAATCATTCCTTTCCGTCGACGGAGCCCTCCGTCTAGTCAAAAGTTTATTGGGTTTGTGGTAGTCTTATGTCAAAATGTCGGATGATGCTGATTTGTGTGCGTGTATTCCGAATGAAAAGACGACCTACACCTCTAGAGCAGGCGGCCGCTTCTGCTCTTGAAGTTTAACGATATCATAGAATATGTGCCAAATCCCATACCCGTTAATAGCAACTCTGTAATTCTTGAATTTCATTGTGGTCATAATTTCGTATCATTTAGGGGTCGCATGAAAGAAGAAGCAACTATGTCCATGCGCGTAGAAGAACACCATCAATTTTTAAGGTAAGGGGGGTAAGAGAGGAGGTAGTCAGTTATAAAGGGAAATCCACAGAATACACCTTCGCCAAATGAAATTCACTGTCAGACATTGTGGCTGCCTTACACGTGTTCAATTTTCCCTGTATCCATAGACTCGAATACCTCGAATGTCCCACTTGAAATCATGCAGGACCACTCTGCCGATCCTCCGAGATAAGCTGTGACTTACTGTGAAATGGACAGTGACCAGGCTCTCGCTACCTGGGAGCAGGGATCTGTCTGATTAGATGGGCCACAACTAAACGCCCTCATCGTGCAGGCCACCTCATCCATCACTCATCATCAAATCCTGCAAATCAATATCCATCATCTCGCGGAGATTGCTTCGAGGTCGAGGTTCAGGGGTGATACTGGTATAACCAAACGATTCCGTGTAAAGCTGCCCGCGGAGGCCAATAAGGACATTCATGGTCATTGAAGCTGGCGAATCCCGACCAGTGACCGTGTGATTGTGACTTGCAGCCATAAATTCAAGATAGTCATCCACGCAGGAGAGAGCTTCTTGTTGATACTGGGGCTTTCGATAGTGCTTCAGGTGTATCAAAATCAAGAAAGCACACTGTTTGGGGCCATAGTACTCCGCGAGGAACCAGAAATAGGGCTCGAAAGCTGGCGTTCGAGAAAGTTGTTGGAATTCCTGAAGGTAAACCAGGCACAACTGGAAAATCCTGGTCATAGTATTTTTTAAAAGTCAGCTTCATGGCCTTGAGGGGGAATATGTAGGATTGAGAGGTAACACACCGACTCCACAGCCTATGGGAAGATGTTAAACCCGGAGGGCCAAGCACCAATTTTCTCAGCATGATGGCCACTTCCAGCTTGGCAAGGAGGAGGCTTCTTCTTGCCCAATCGCCGACTATACTTGGCCCCTCGCGACGATCTTGATAAAGAGCGAGATGTGTCCGCGGCGATGCTTCCCCCAACTGGGCAGGGAGTACGTCCTCGGCACAGTCAAAGGAAGGTATTTTGGCCATGAGAGTATCAATTCGAGAATGGAGCAATTTCATTGCGTCCAGAAGCTTGGTGACTTTCTCTTGAGAAATTTGACCAGCATTTCGAGAAGAGGCATTCAGAGACCCACAAATCAACTCGTTCTGCAGCCGTGCAGTTTCATATCGGCCCAGGGCAAGCAGCATTAACACAGAGTTATCTGGAGGGGAAATCATCTGCACTGCATTCATTGTATTATCTCCGACACCTGTTGGTAGGCCACTGGAAAGACTAGATTGAACATCAAGCCAGACCATGTGCCACCATATCCGCCTTCGTTGCTCTCTCGTGGGGTCAAGATCTCGCATATCGTTTTCTTGGTGGAGCCCCATGCTCTGGGCTAGTCGTATGGCCGTTGATATGAAGAGTGTATCTTCCATCAACGATTCTCTCTCGCTAAACAAATGCATCAAAATCGATGCAACAAGGGTGTTGAGTGTTGGATGTGTAGAATGTCGACACGCGACCAAACTATCAGAACAAGCTGTCTTGAGCTGAGTGATGGTTGTTCCACGATTCAATTCCCTCAATGATGAATCCTCCATCCAAGTTGATGCCGATGTCACTGAAGCACCTGCATAGAATATTGCAAAAAAGAGACAAGTAAATGTAGGATCTTCAACCAAACTAGCGGGTGGGCGTAGATCACCAGCTCGAGCCCATTCCCAAAACACCTCATAGTTTGATTGGAGGGTCGAAGTGTCGATCAAAGGATGGATCGGATACACACTGACGAAGAATGATTGCAAAAGCGTGTCAGACGCTGCTTTGTTTGGTAGAAAAAACAAGGTCTTTGCTAGTGAGACAGATGATATATGCGGGGGAGGCAGATCAGCTGGAGTGTCAACTTCATCATAGAAGAACTTGTCGCTCACGCTTTCCTTCATCAGTCTTAGGATAAAGTTCAAAGTCGATCTCTATCATATCATGGCTGACGTACCTGGCTACTCACGAGACCCCAGAAAGTTCTACCAATATGGCGGACACGAGAGCCTCGTTGGAGACTCAGATGATCAGCAGCTAGCGCAACATGGTCCTCACGTCCAGAAGCAACTTGTTCGACTGAATTGCTCTCCTGATTCGAGAGAGCGTGATCGCCTGGAACTGCCGCCGGGGGTGGGTGGTTTTCTCTCGCTCCCGAGGCCCGCATAACGCGACCTGTTCCGCCATCCCGAGTCCCCGTGTCATAGGCACAGATTTCCCCAAGCCGCTCACAATTGTGGCATTGTGGCTGTTCCTTCCCACATTTGACCTTTCGGCGCCGGCATACTACGCAGCTTAATGCCAAGCGAGGCCTTTTAACCGCGTGCAGGGGCATCCAGTCAGCCACGGGGCACGAAGTGGGAAGTGACCCAGTGAAGCGATCGTTGAGATGTTCTTGATTGCAGAAGCAGAAGCACGGGTGGTAAGAATTGGAGGCTCAATGCATCAATTGAGATAATATCGAGATATTAGGTACTCGAGCGGATTGATCTAAGTTAATACAGCTCAACCTGGCGTCTGGCGGGCCGACGGTGGCCAGCCACAAGCACGCCAGTTAATAAGCGAGTCTGACTGACAACAGCCTGAAATTGACTAGCCAACACATGAATCATGATTGCTCTGTTGTCTTTTTCTACCTTGCAGCAGCCTGAGAGCGCCAGCCCCAGAGACCACGAGACGATTTTCCTTTGCCTCCTTCACGACAATTGATCCACTTGGTGGCTTTACGATATCTCTCAAGGATCGTCCCAAAAGACCTTCAAAAGGACCCCCACCTTGAATCTTCTGCAAAGATCTTCTGGTTCCTATTTCGGAAATGGTAGCAGTGATTCCACAGGTATACTCGTGGCTACATAGGACCCAGGAAGATGGAGGAAAGGGTGAACAGATGGCAGGAAGCAGGAGCGATGGATGATGGATACTGGATGATGGTGCTTGATCCATGATCCATCCACTATCGGTATCGGGCCGAGTCTCCAGTGGGGCCCTCGAATCCCTTAGTCATCTAATCGCCCAACTCGCAGTCCTGCCTTCCATCTTCAACACCAACCATCCCTCCCCTCGACCTCCCACCGATGGCGCGCTCCTCCGTCGTTCAAGAATATGACGCGCCGTCCACCACCCTGAGTCTCGACCATAAAGTCACCCACGAGCGCCAGGTCTACCGAGTTCCTCGCCCAAAAGGCTACCGAGTTTCATGGCACGCCAATCCCGCCGTCGAAGCACACCATTTCGGCCAGTCACATCCCATGAAGCCATGGCGACTCACCTTGACCAAACAGCTCGTCATGGCGTACGGCATGCACCACGCGATGGACTTGTACCTCTCACGAGCGGCGACATATGAAGAAATGGCCGAGTTTCACGAAGCCGACTACCTCGATTTCCTCCAGCAGGTGATGCCGGGCGACATGGACCGCGCGGAGCAAAGCGATAACGTGGTGCGGTTCAACTTTGGCGACGACTGTCCGATCTTCGACGGGCTGTACAGTTACTGCTCGCTGTACGCGGGTGGCACGGTCGACGCCGCGCGCAAGCTGTGCAATGACCAGGCCGAGATCGCGATCAACTGGTCCGGAGGCCTGCACCACGCCAAAAAGGCCGAGGCCAGTGGCTTCTGCTACGTCAACGACATAGTCTTGGGTATTCTACAGCTCTTGCGCCACCATCCGCGGGTGATGTACATCGACATCGACGTGCACCACGGCGACGGCGTTGAGCAGGCATTCTGGTCCACAGACCGCGTGCTCACCGTTTCCTTCCACAAGTACGATAAAGACAACTTCTTCCCCGGAACGGGCGCCCTCGACGACACGGGTCCCACCCACCCACTCAATCCCGGTGCACATCATTCCATCAACGTCCCGCTGAACGACGGCATCGATGACGCATCCTATATCCAACTCTTCAAGGACGTCATCGGCGCCTGCGTCGCGACCTACCGTCCCGGCGCAATCGTCCTGCAATGCGGCGCCGACAGCCTGGGCTGCGATCGCCTAGGCTGCTTCAATTTGAATGTCCGCGCGCACGGCGCCTGCGTCGCCTTCACCAAGACATTCGGTCTGCCTCTCCTCGTCGTCGGTGGCGGCGGATATACCCCCCGCAATGTATCCCGCGCCTGGGCACACGAAACATCCATCCTCCTCGAAGCCGATCAATTGATCGACCCAACAATTCCAGACTCCGTCGCCTTCCGCACACACTTTGGCCCCGATTACTCGCTGTTCCCGCCCTTGTCGGAGATTCGCAAGCTGGAGAATAAGAATCCTCGTACTTACCTCGCCGGACTAGTCGAGACGGTGCACGAGCAACTGAGGTATATCAAGGGTGCTCCGAGCGTGCAGATGAGCTTCATACCGCCAGATATACTCGGTCTACGTGAGGAAACTGAAAAGGAAATTGAAGAGGAGACCGCCATGCTCGAGGAAGAGCGCGAGGAACACTACGGTGGTGGCTCCGCTGCGACTGCGGCCGCCGCGAATTACACAAGCGTGCCTGGTTCGGTAGGGGCTATCCCTCGTGGGAATCGTCGGCGCGAGTTGGAGCGAGGAGCTGGCTCAAGGGGCGAGCTATATTCATGATGGATTGCCCTTTTTTTGCTTCTTCCTTGATCGAATCGTAGGGTGTTTTGGGTCTGGCGTATGGGTTGGTTCGTTATTCCTCGTGTTCGGAGTATCTTGGTTTTCGTGATATCCCTGGAAGGCCTGTATAGTAATCAAAAGCAATCAAGAGAGAAGTACTTTTCCCCATGACTATTCAAGCAGAAGCTATAATCCCATTCTTGACTCAATATCATCCAGTTGGTCTATGCTCTGGCCTCAGGTATGAAAGTAGTCTTATAGTTCTATCCAATACTACTCCAGTACACGATGCGAGATTTGACTTCGAAGCGGATATAAAATGTATTTCCATTTGTTTATTTGAGGCGAGTTTCAAAATGATCAGTGTCTTTTCTTTTTGAGTGATGTTGTAAGATCCAAAATCAAATCGGGTATCCAGCAATGGTGGTGCGGCTTTGTAGAACCGGGAAATGCTTGTGTTGAACATTATGGTGGTGATGGTGGTGGGGAGGAGAGGGCGTGTTGGTTCTCCTTTCTAGCCGCGGAAGTACTGCTTGCTGAGAAGCTTGTGCAGACTAGCTGCGTCGCTTGGTGAACCACCGACACAATGGTAGATAGCCTCTGATATCATTCAGAGGGCGAGGCTTGCGGCTGGAAGGGAACCTTGGCGCGAGTGGGTGGTGAATAGAACTCGGCCGGTGTATATTGTATGGCGTGGGCGTTTTCCCGATTTTACTGCCCTTCCTCTGCGTCCACAAACTCCTCCACTTCTTGGGTTTCCGTGTCCTTGCGTTCCACGACGCTTGGAGCGGCGGTGTTGTTCCCTGTGGTCGAAGCTGCGCCCGCGGTGTTAGTTGCCGGTTCCTGCTCGGGGACCGCCGATGTCTTTGCAGAAGTGGACGGCTTTGAAACATGCGGCGGAATTTGGAATTGGCTAGAGTCTTTCTGACCTTCGACGATGGGTGCGATGGCTAGGATTTGCTTGATCGCGGTTTGGGGATCGTGCGGGTCACTGTGAGTCCCAAGATTAGCCAAATGTCCAGTTCTCCATGGACAGCCCTCGAAAACATACACTTCGGCATTAATGATCCAGTCCAGGTCTTCCTCGCCTTCATCCTGCCCACCCGGGCCTCCGTGTACAGCCCGGAACAAGCGCGGTCGCCATTCGACACCTTCGTCGGCGCGCTTGGCAGCCTCGTCTCGTTGGCGATCTTCAATCTTGGTCTTCTCGTCCGTCGCAGCTGCGTGGTTTTGCGCGATGATCGCCTTCACCGTGGGTTCCCATAACCGTTGGGATTCTCGCTCTGCCTGCTCGGCGATCGGGCGTGCGTGAGGCTTCGAGTGCTTTGCGTGTGTCGCATCGAATAAAAGCTCCTTCTGATTGGTCTGGAACGGTTATTAGCACTTGCGAAGACGGAAAGGACAGCAGTAACGAACGTGGACATTCTTGATATGCATTTCACCATTCCACAAACCCGACAATTCGTATAACACTTCACCGGTCTTTTCGTTCTTGATTGTGCCTCCGATGGCATTATATGTTCCCGAAAAATAACCCTTGGTCTTGAACTCAATATCGGCCACGAGGTTGTTCTCCGGGCAGCGCACGTAGCTGTGGTCGCCTAGCTCATACTTCATCTTTCCAAACAGAATACCGCGTGCGTACATGTTGGGCTGCGTCAAGATGCTGGAGAATTCGATTAGCGCAGAACTCCAGAAAAAGCCAGAAAAGAATGACACACTATCGTTCACCCTTCTCTTTATCATGACCGCGGTTCAACAAGCGCAGAATAGCAATGCCTTCCATCAAACTGGCCGCAGAGTTGCCCAAAAACTTGCTGCGAGGCTTGAGCGTGCCATCGATCCGAATGTGGTGCTCGGGAGCCATGAAGAAGTAGCTAGACTTCGGCGGATGGTGGGAAGTCTGCTCCGAAACATAGTATCCACGCGTTCCGTCCGGATAGTCCCAGTAGCAGGTGAAGGTCTCTCCGAGAATGGGGTTCAAGGGCTTCTTGACGCCTCTGCAAGCATTGCGGGTGGGAAAATCAGTATGTCGTCACCGCGAGGAAGGAAGAACAACAAAATCGCATGCTGGGCGGAACAAACGTACGGAGGCTTGATGTGCCATCCACTAAGATAGAACTTGATCACGGAGACAAAGCGCTCGACGGGGTCGTCGATTGTGGGCATGGGGAGGAGTGTTTCGGGGTGTGCCATGAAGCTATGTAGAGAATCCCGTTAGTTCCGTCACAGCTGATTGTAGGTCCGCGGCAGGCAAGCTTCGGAAAAGCTGCACATACTTGGTAATGCGCTCGAGCATCGACCTAGGCTCCAGGATGAAGGTGGGCAGGACGACCCGACTCAGGTCGGCGCCCGGTCGGAGCTGCGAAATGATGTGCGAGAGCACTGTCCTTGTATATTAGCTGGGGATCGCGGGACTGGTTGGGTGTCCTATGGCGGTGCGGGCACAATACCATTTCCCTGCTCAGGCTCAACAATTTCGTCCTCCCCGCTCCCGGGAGACTCTTCCCTGGATGACCGGCCTAGAGTTGCGTGAGCGTCAGACATGTTGTTGTGTGTGTTGGTGAGTTGCGAGGAGGAAGAACCCACTGGTCAAGGAAGCGCGGCGGAGGTGGGGGACCGGCATGACTGCAAGCGGAATAGAGAGACAGAAGCAGTAGGATGTTGTGGTGGGGGAACTTGGGAAGGGTTCAACGCAACGGCATCTAGCGGGATCTGGAGTAGTTGGGAGGAAAATCAGAAATGCAGGGTCCCTCAGGAAGTGGGTGAGGGGAGGACAAGAAAAGAAAAGAG
>JAXQJV010000583.1:0-16780 GCA_037042255.1 Penicillium sp. PG106-07D
CCCAACTTCCACCTCGCAGCCCACATCGGCCGAGACGTACCAAAGTCGAGACGTCGGAACGGGCCGCTTATACTACCACAACCAAGGACCCGATGCACCACCCCACCAGGGCGCGCAGCAGATGCACTACACACAACCACCACAAGACTACTACCGCCCACAAGTATCAAGACAGCCTGTGCAGCCGGTACAGCATCAGCCTGCGCACTATCCAGTGCAGGATCAATATTACCAGGGTGGACAGGTTCTGCCGAGACAGGACGAGTACTATCATGTCCAGTCTCATGCGCCGCCGCCGCAGGGGCAGTATTATCAGGAGCGGAGACAAGATAGCGCGCCGCGCATGCAGGAGGATTTCTATCAGGGGCGGCAGCCGCTTGATCAGCAGCAATACTATCATGGGCATGCGCGACCGGCGCCGCAGGGAGGAGCACAGATCAAGATTGAGCCTGATGATATCGACCATTTGATTTCTCGGGCGACGCCCGAGAAGTCGCATGTTGGTGGGAAGGGTAGTCGCGGGTGAAGGGGAATTCTGTACGTTTGTAGATATTCTGTACTAGCGCTAGTAAATTGTTGTGCCCTCCGATATGGCAAAGAAGTGATGGTCGCGCAGTTGGCTATGTTGCAGCCCTTTGGCCTCATCGTCATACTGTACGTTGTAGTCCACCAACCATAAATGTCATCCTTACTACTATGAACCCTAAGGGCTCATCAATCATCTAAGATAATGACTACCGTATACTCATACATTCAATGCGGCTGATATCTCAGAATAAGGTCTGCTTTACATGGGATTATCACTGTAGAGCTCATGTTGCGGGCAGAATCTGGGGTCTGAGTCCATGTATTGTGCCTCTAAGGTTAGCCTCAACTGCACGGGATCAATAATACTTCACGATCTACACAAAGCTACACGTAATGGGGGTAGGAATTGGATACGAGCGAAGCAATTAACTGAATGAAGGCCCCTAGAAATCCCTCATTCTTTAATCAAATCCATCAATGTGTGCATTACCACTCTTCCTGTTGAGGTGATATCCGAGATATCCAGCTATTTGGACTTGTCGGAATGGTCTGCACTCCAATTGACATGTTCGGCATTATACGAAAAGACACTTGAAGATTATGCAAAGGAATTTACAATGGTTCGCTTTATCGCCACGAGGGTCAGTTTTGATGCACTAGAGGCTCTCTCTAAAATGGACGCCGCGTAGCAGATAAGGTTCAGCAACCTTGGATAATACCAACAGTCTTTGACGACCAGCACGAGCTGTCTCGTGAGGAGTTCGCAGACTTCGATTGGGCCGTGTCTTCGAAGTCCTACTTGAAGATTCAAGATGAAGAGCTCGATGCGCGCTATGCCACATATCAATCAATCGTCGCTGAACACCTGGACCTTGTTCGCTCGGATCTCACTACCAGACTTGCCAGATGCTTCAAAAGGTTTAAGAACTTTGAGAGAGTTGGACAGAGGTATGTTCCGACTCTGTATCTGCTCGATCCACGACGAGAGTCATCTTGCTGTCTCGGCTATAGCAGCTTGAAGAAGCAAATTGATTTTCGCTACAGAAATTATTTCCCGTCAGAGGTTTTCTGGCCGTCAGCAAGCAGGGCCAACTCGCGTGTGCTATCGAAGGTTCTCCTGGCAGTCATAGAAACAGACTCTCATCTCAAAAGCCTCGGTACCTGCGGCCGCAATTGTGCCCGGACATCTTTGGACCTGGGTCTCACTCCAGGACAGTACGACAGTCTCCTATCTGTGCTGGACGAACTACGGGATATGCACATTTGCACAAGCTAGGACGGATGCATTGACCAACCACCAAACACCAAAGCAATTCTCCATTTTCTATATGCGGTTGCACCAAAGCTGGAAATACTATCTCAATTCCTTGCTTCCTGGACCGTTCATGAGGTTGTAGGGACGGTTGCGTAGGAGCTTTGCCGGTCGAGCTAATATGTCTTCTGAAAGCAAACAACTTTGCATGATCTCTCAACATGAAAAAGGGAAGTTTTCCAACGCTGGGAATCGATCGAACCTGCAACCTCGCGTCCCCCAGACAAACTGCCTCGTTGTCGTCCCACGATGCCTCACTGCTCTCACATTCTTGATATAAAACACATCTTTACAACCACCCCTGGACGTGGTAGAGCTTTAAGAACTAGATAATAACTCTCTTCTTATTCTGCTGATTATTTCAGTACCAGAAATTTACTTGGTTCAGTAACAAAATAATCCCCAGTAGCAGTTATAACCTACCGAGATCAAAAAAAGAAGCGCCCCCCTCCGCGACACCGTCCGGGAGCTCAGCCAGAACTGGCGTCATGACTACTTTAGCCGGACGGTGGGGCGAACCAGGTAGTCAACTAGGCCGCCGCGCCTCGGGGGACTACTGGGCAGACCTCGAAGTTAATGATAACCCTTCCTGGGGGATTCTTTTCAGTAACCCCCCTCACGGTTTGGTGAATTAACTTCACTACTCAACCCCTACTGTCAAGGTATCAAGCGATGCCTTATAACCAGTGGGCATTTATCAATTACCCGATTTTAGACAAAAGATATATCCAGCAGAACTCCTTGGCAGACTGTGGTCGTTGTCAAGTGTCATTGCAGTCCTACCCAGAAGTGCCTCAGACTTAAGCCCTTGTCCATGCCATCGGACCAAGATTGACAACTACAGCTGGAGAATCGCCTCGACTTAAGTGATTTCGGTCTACCCAACCTACAAGCATCATGTATGAAGGCATTCATAAAAGAACCCATGTTAATCCCTAGCATCAAGCCCAATAATACATATCAACCAACCCCTCTACAACTCCGACGTAACGTTCGAGAACTCGCCACTCTCCAGCTTCGTCTTCCAGAAGATAGGGTTCATATCGTCGAAGCCGTGGTGCACCCAGCCCTCCTCCTTGACGTGGTAGAGGTTGATGAAACCACCAGAGTATGCGTCACGGTGCATGGCGGCCAGAATGGCACGTCGGCCGAGGGCCAGAGCCTCCTCCTCGCTCAGATCGTACCGGTAGTTGGCGTCCAGCACACCGTAGGCGAATGTCTGACCGGAGCCGACACAGAACAGGTTGCCGGGCAGGCGGGTGCCGTCTGAGTCGATGTAATACAAGGCGGGGCCTTCTTGGGGGGTTACCTGTAAATGTAAATGTTAGCTCAATTTGTACATGGATACGGGGCATGGTCTCGGCGGTACGTACCCCCGCAAGCATCGTTCCCATGCTAAGGCCGTAGCCCTTGTAAGCGTAGGTCAAGTTGGCGAGGATCTTGGAGGCTGCTGCAACAGTAATTCGGCGCTTGTGTCGGATTTCTGAAACCCCATTTCATTAGCAAAGCACTTCACGCACCAAGATTAAGCTTCGAAACATCCAACTCACCATGCAGAGTGCACTGTTGACTCAAATACCGCAACCAGTATTGACAATCCTACCAATCCACCTCGTCAGCACAAGATGTACCACCAACCACATTGTTATTCCCCCTTGGTTCGAAGAATCTCACCGCCGCACCACCAGCCATCGTTCCCAAAAGACCCGGGGTAGGGTCATTAGTGGGCTTATCCTCGCCACGGCTCAACCGCGATACGGGAATGACCTTCTTCACTGTCTGACTGGCAATCCAGTTTCCGGCCGTTGCTCGAGAATCGGTACACACGATCTATCCCCCGAAAAATATTATTAGTTTTTGATGGTGGTATTCATGAGATGCTACCGAGGGAAGCGTACGATGCCGCCCTGGAAGCGGAAGGCCAGGGTCGTTGTTCCGTGGGCGAGCTTGATCGGGCAGCTGGGGTTGGAGTGGTCATCGGTCATGGCGCGGAGGAAAGCAGCGTGCTACAAGAATGAAGTACAAGTGTTAGCAAGCGTTGCCTTTTGACTGTAGCTATGACTCGCTCTAGTGGAAGCTCTGCTCGCCGCACAGCTGTGATGAGGAGATTCGGGCCCCAGCAGAGAGCTGGCCCAGTAAACCAGCCTCATGGCAGAGAGCTCCGAAAAGACCAGTGGTGGCTTTGGTATTGGAATAACCCACATTGTCGACAGGAGGAAGGGCAAACTTCAAGGAGAGCGGAGGGAGGCTCTCCGTGAGGTCCTGTTGCTCTTGCTCGGAGTAGAACTCATTCTGATGGGAGGGGCGCGAGTATTGCGCAACGATCTTGTCCATAATGTGCGGATTTGAAAGAGAAACAATGAGTTCAAAGTAAGATGATTGGAGTGGTGGGGAGAATTGGAAGGACAAGATGAAGCGCGGTTTTGATGATGGATGCAGCTCCGCTGGAGCTTGGGAGTTCCGCGTCACTTCTGGCGCCTATTGTCACGTGGTCTCGAATGATGTACTGAGAAACGTCCAAGTCAAATTATTAAGTTGGAGTCGGAGAATAAACTTCGCAAACTGCACTGAAACTGACACGCTTCCATATTTCAGACAGTTTAAGCTCAGACCGATCTGATCTGGTCGTCGCAATTTCTTGCGAGGCAACCACCAATCAACCAGGTCTCCTTTCCTTTCGAATTAACAACTTTACACGGGAACTGAAACATGGCCACATTATATCGAATAGCAGAGTACAAAAGACCACCTTAGCCTCCAATCTGGCAATCTTCTAAGCAACAGGCTCTTCCAACTGCTTCGAAGACGATGGAACCGCATTGCCAACTGCGACACCGCTGGGGCCGGTGACCAAGCTCTCCGTGTCCTGCTCGGGCTGATCTACTCCGCCGCCAGTAACATGGGTCGGTTCATTCACGGCTGAACTCGAGATGGGATCCAAAGTTGGCTCCCAAGCACGGAGGTCGGCTTCTGCGTCTTCAAGGACACGGCGAGCGTCAAACTCATGGTCATATGCCTGGCGAGTGTCGCCGGGCACCACGGGGCTGTCATCGATGAAGTTCAGCAGGCGACGGGCATGACGAGCAAGGATGATCTGCTTCTCGGCGCGCTCAATGATCGCCGCAGTGTGGATATCAAATGCCTCCTTGAGCTTGGTGCGGGTCTTTCAAAAAAGATATATTAGCAGGGCCATACGTCCAAACTCGAGCAATCCCAACTAACCGTATTGGACAGCTGCGCTTCGGCGACCAGATTCTGTGCCTCAGCACGCACAAGCTCATGCTCCAACGTGGTGAGACGCGTGCTCGTGGGATCCTTGTACTTGAGCTTCGCGATCTCATCAGTCACCTTCTGGCGCTGATCACGCGATGGCTGCACAGAAGCCTCCATGTTGCGAATCTGCTTCAGGACACCGCGATAGTCCTCCAAGTTCTGCGCAAAGATATCTTCCTGCTCGCCGATCTCAGAGAGCATCACACCCAGCTTGTCGGAGATGTCGGAGACCGCATCGTCCTCGGTCGACTCGCCCCAGTCCGAGAGGGCGGCGGCGATGGCAGCGCGCTCCCGACCGGCAGTCTCGTGTGCGCCGATGGCCGAGTTCTCGCTCTTGATGAGTCGGCTGAGTTTGCGGCTTAGCTCGGGCTGCTGCATGCCTCGGAAGGTGGACATGGTGAAGCGGTGGCGGCCGCCGGTGGGCTCTCTGCGAGAGCGGATAGACATGTTGCGGTTCCTATGGATGTACGTCAGCGGACTGGGTAAATGGGAAGTAGGTAACTCGGTCAGGTTCGCACATCGTGGCTTGTAGATTATGTTGATGGTATGGAGTGGCTTGATATGTTCTGTAGTGTATGAGGTGCGCAGCCTGTGCAAGATGTATGGGTTTGAAAGTCAAGACGAGGGAAACGAGTTATGACACACGCAGAGGGCAGCCAGGCAAGCGGGATGGCGCCTTCCCATAGATGACGATGCGCCCAACCCTAAATCTCGTCGTAGCTTTGCTGCGGGAAGTGCTGTCCGTAGCTGCGTGACGTCATGCCGGGGACGTGCGGATGTTGAGCTCATGGATCATCCGATTGCAGTCGAATGCATGAACTACGATGATTCAAGGAATCTGAGTGGCTGGGCAAGTTGTTCATGGGGAGTCATGGAGCTCGGGTGACTCGTGAGGCTTCTTGTTCACGACTAGAACTCTGGTTCTCTGGCCGGATCGTCGGTTCTCCACAGTTCGACTTACTTGATACCGGAGGTTATCAGATGAGTGAGGTAATCCAAAGAATCGACCTCAATCGACCTCAAGCTTGCATATGTGATTCAAGCTAAGACAAATTGATTTGGCAGAATTGATTTGACTCGGTAATTCTGCAGCTCATAGCTCCTTCCTTATTAGGAAGTCAACTCGTCCTCGGGTTTGCCTTTTGGACGACAAGCCAGCTGTAAAACATTCACGAGGCTGAAATCAGCTTAGGCATAGATTTCTCTGTCTGTTTATTGTACACCACAAAGAACAAAGCCGGTTACAAAAGCAACCATTCATCAGTTTAGATTCAAGACCACCATGCCCATCACACCGACAAACACCCAGAAGCAGACCGAAGGCCCGCAACTTACCAAGCAATAGAAAAAGTGACGAAACATTGAAACGCGAAATTGAACCGTAGCAAGCGCCTTCGTACATTATATTTCCTGCTCTCATTTCAAGCCTAGGACATCTCATCAGTGTCTGGATTGTGCGAGTGCTCGTTATCCGAGGCATGGAAGGCATCGCCAAAGGCAGAGTTGTCCAAGTCTGGCAAGTCGAGCCCATCATTCTGCTCGGTGTATGCTGCAAGAGCGTCACCAGCACTGTCAATGTTGGTGAAATCGTCAAAGTTGGCACTCTCTAGATTGCTCTCGCCGGCCCCGGGCGCTGCATTTCCGGGTTTGTTTTCATTGCTGACCATCACCCAGTCGCCAGTCTCGCCTGCGGTGCCGCCACCTCCGAGTTGATTGCTCATGTCCATGTCCATGTCCCCGGAGATCCCAGCGTTGGGTTGTGCAGGGGCTGCGTTGCCGCCTGCAGCGGCGCCACCGAACTGGTTGAGCAGGTGAGAATCGTGGTCAATCACCATATCATTGGCGAATGACTCAGGCTCGTCCTTCTGCTCAGACTCGATCTTTTCCAATAGACCACCCTTCTCGACGCATGAGACTTTGGGCTCGGGAACAATCTGTTTCTTCCAGGCGGTTTCAACCTCGCGAACAACATCATCCACCTTGTACTTGGCCTTCTCTTCAACAGAGTCCAGCTGTGGGGTTTCTCCCTCCTCGTTGGGAATGATTATCCGGCCCTCCAATCGCCAAACTTCGGTTCCGGTTGCCGTGGGATCTGCGGCAGCATCACGAAGACGCAACTCGGCATCCTTGAACAATGAGCTGCGGTTGAAGCGTTCCATCCGACGGGCGTGTTGCTTCTTGAGCTTCTCGATCTCGGCGGTCATGTCGGCAACCTTCTTTGCGACACGCTCTGCAAACTCCTCTGCCTTGGCAGGTTCCAATTTGGTGGCATCCGGGGCCTGATTATCTTGGCCTTCACTGCCTGCTGGTGCATCAAAGAAGCCTGCCGTCAAAGACTCCAGCTCACCCTTACGACCGAGCCCGAGAGAGACTGGCGTAATTTGGGAAATGGCATAGTGCGATGCAAAGATCTCCTCCATCCATTCGTGATGTTGGACATACCGCATTTTGCTCACCTCGCGAGGAGTCAAGAGGTCCATCATGTCACCGCTTGAAACATCCTCATCCTCCAAAGCGAAGTCAGCTGCTACCGCTGCAATCGCTGCTGACGGAGCACGATGTGCGCGCTGTGCCTTAGCCTGGGCTTGCGCGGCCGGTACTGCGCCTGGGTGAGCCTGTGGCGGGTAGAAACCGGGCCGTCCTGGCTGCGCATTCGCGTAGGCGGCGCCAGCGGCGACCTGTGCCTGAGCAAAGCCCTGAGGGGGCATTTGAGGTGGGAAGCTAATAGTAGGCCAATTGTTGCGGTCATGGAGGAGGAATTCTTTGCGGGCGACTTGGCCCTGGCTCTGCAAGTAGCGCCGCTGGGCCATCATGTTCTGTACCTGGGGCGTGACGGGGATACGAGTCGCGGGCATATGATCTTGCTGAGGCGCACGGGAATAATGGACAATCCACAATGACGGATCGGGCTGGGGGGCATTGGGGATTTTCGAGGAGACAAGGCGATAGCGCTTGCGACAGTGGCTGGCCACGGTTTCGTTGGGAGGGTGGTAACCGCTGCGGTGGAGATACATCTCCACATTCTATTAAATCGTGAATTAGTCTTCCACTTTATTGGTACCTAATGCGCCATGACGGTGCTCTCCGGGGGATGATCGTACATATCCTCGGGATTCAAAGGTGAAAGCCTGCTCCGCATCGGCCCAAACGTAACCGTCGCTTGCGAAGTTGTTGCCTAGGTGTGCAAGCGGCTGCCATGTCATCATCACAGTACCATCTTGTGGGCCATCTAGGAAGGTCCAATGCATTGGTTGTGTCTGGCAGACCCGAGGCGCGCTCAATAGGTATTCCACTGCCGTCTCGGTTGGCATCATGTGCATGTTGGGATAACGATTCCGCGAGACGAGATGCATATGCGGGATCTAAGAGTGAGAAAAGAAGGTTAACTTGATTATTCGACTCGTTGCATCTGACGCAAGAACCGTGCAGGGCGTGTTTGAATCGGTTGGGAGTCGCCTACCAATTGTCCCGGAATTCGGGATGCTGGGTCATCCATCGTGGCCACACCCGTTTGCGGGTACCAGACTTGATCAATTGAATCGCAAAACGAGATTAAAAAGGTTATGATGGTCGGAAGGGATATCACTGATGTGGGAACAGTAACTCGCGTGGATCTTGTGAGGGCGGATGGAGCTCCTGGTGACGCGACGCGGAGGATTTTTGATGCGGTGCGGGAAGCGATAGGCACCCACTATGCACGACACCTGAGGCATAAATATCACAAACAAGAACAGCTGGTGAAATATCGGGAACAGCTGTGGTCGTAACGAGATCCTCGTAGCTTATCCTCCAAAAAAAAAAAAATTCCGTAGACCAAAAGAAATATTGATTGAGCCCCTGAATGTGGTAAATAACCCGAACCATACAGTGGACCCGCTGGATCAATGTAGTCGATTTCATCTTACTCGTTAGTCCGACACCACCGCAACCTTATCGGAAGAGTAATTCCATGACAACTCAAGCGTTCCATGGGTTTCAGCGCAAATACACGTATGTCAGATGGGTATACTGCCAAGTACCTATGAGCTATATGCGTAACTCTTCAGACCCATTCTATCTCGTGGACTACGTAGGTGTTCAATGTGATTATTGGGTAATACCCGCGAGAACTGGACAGGTTGAATGGATCACAATCTCATGAGTCACGGGGCGTTGGAAACCGAGAATCGGAGTACCTAAGACTTCGAGACGAATTTGATAGAACCTGTAATGGGATGTATGGTTGACCAGGGGCATGATCCTGGGCATTGCAACAATGCAATAGTCTACCTTCAACCGTCGTGCGCGTGCACATAGCAAACGACTGTTCTTGCTCTGCCTCTCGAAGTTAACGACAGCTAGGCATCTCATCCAAAATTCCCCTCTGTCAAGGCTAGCTCTGCATTCCTCTCGTTTTGAACGCTGCCCGGATCAATCGCGTTCAGCCGAAACTCACTCCTTGGTCGCTGGAGTGCTTCAAATTCGGTCATCTTCAAGGCCGACGGCGGCCTCGCTTAGTACTTTTCGTGGTGACAACGTACGCTAAAGATCCATGCAAGTGTCCTCCTCCTCGGCAATAGTCCGGTCATTCTAACCAGACTGCCGATCGCGGTCGGAGTAGACCGCGCACACGCCAGTCAATCGAGCGATGCATGCGGGTAAGCTTTTTTTGGGGGGAGCTCCACCCATGACCCAAGCTTTTCGGCTTACGCCCCTTGTCCAATATCCCGCCCAGATTCACTCGATTGGCCATCCCGGATTCCCCGCCCCAAAGGCGCCTCGGAAGTTCAGCGCCTCTCCGGCTTTGGGCTGGAAAGTGTGGGGAGGTCCCTGGTCGCCTGGCCTGGGGGCGCCAATGATTGCGCCCTCCAAGTCACCATTGCTGTAAGATTTTCAGCCGACTCCCGAGTAGGTGACGAGTCGCACTGTCATTGCGACCCTACCGTCAAGGATCGTCATGCTTCCCACAGACTATAAGGCCTGGTTTTCCCCCGAAGGTTCGGTCAAGGCCCGCCCTTGCGTTTCTTCCTCTTTCTTGCATTGCTCGCCTGGCATATATATCACCCACCATGGGTTTCGTTGGCAAGGAAGATCCGTCAGCGGATGAGATTCAACGAGCACCGGCGGACCAGGATGTCGAAAAGTCTGTACCTGCTCACCAGGAGAAAGGACAGGAGCAGGTCCAGCCTCCGGCGATGAACGCGACAGCTCTTGACCCGGAATTGGAGCGGCGGGTGCTGAGGAAGCTGGATTGGCGGGTTCCCACCCTAATGGCATTTTTCTGTAAGGCAGGATTGTCTCTTTGTGACTGTGTATCATAATGATAAGGACGGTTGCGTGCTAACGAACCTTGTGCGACTAGATTTACTTGCTTTTCTCGACCGAAGTAACATTGGGTTCGTTCCATTCACCCTCGGAAACATCACGGCCTGAATTATTGACCGATGAATAACATAGTAATGCGAAGATTGCCGGCATGTCGGAAGACCTCGACCTGACTGGCAATCGGTACGCATGGCTACTGACAATCTTCTACATCTCGTACACGGTGTTCGAGTTCCAGGCACTGATGTGGAAAATTGTCAAGCCGCACCAATGGGCTGCCTTTGTTGTATTCTCCTGGTATGCACATCAACCACGTGGAGATGATCCTTCCAGAAGCGGTACCTATGACTCTATCCAGATTGCGCTGACATATCTCATAACAGGGGTTTGGTCGCATCGTGTCAAGCAGCCGTGACGAACTGGCAGGGCATGATGGCACTGCGATTTTTGATGGGTGTTTTCGAAGCTGGGTTTGGACCCGGTGTACCCTATCTATTGTCCTTCTTCTATCGCCGCCATGAGCTGGGTCTCCGCTGCGGTTTGTTCTTATCGGCTGCTCCGCTAGCTAACACCTTTGCGGGTGCTCTGGCCTATGGCATCACCTCGGGCCATCCAGCTATAGCTAAATGGCGGCTCCTGTTCCTGGTCGAAGGTCTACCTGTCTGTGCTGCTGCGATCTTGGCGTGGTTCTATGTTCCGGACAAGCCGTCGTCGGCGAAGTTTTTGACAGAGGAAGAGAAGGAGGTCGCTCGAGCTCGCGCGTTGCAGCAATCTGGTGAAGCAGAACGGGAGGGCAAAGTTCAATGGAAAGAACTGTTGGAGACTCTTTTGGATGCGAAGGCTTGGTTCACCGCTGTAAGGATTCTATCCGAGGACTGATTTAAGCCAATGTGCTAATTATCGTTGTTTCCGACCTACAGTTGATGTACTTCAGCTGTAATGTCAGCTTTTCCTCCTTGCCTGTCTTCCTGCCAACTATCCTCAAGGAGATGGGCTTTACGGCCATCAACGCACAGGGCCTCACCGCACCACCTTTCTTTGCCTCGTTCCTCTTCACCATCGCGACCACCTGGGTGGCAGATCGTCTCCAGCAGCGTGGATTGATGATCGCAGGACTATCCGCTATCGGCGGTGTGGGCTATGTCCTACTCGCCACCTGCAAGTCGGTGGGCGTACGCTACTTTGGTGTGTTCTTAGCCGCCTGTGGAATCTTTCCATCAATCGCCAATATCCTGCCGTGGGTTCTCAGTACGTTTTATCCCTCCTTACTTTGCACAAACGCCCGGGACCGTTCTTCTAATCGATCCTCTCATTCGCTAATCCTTCCTACCTACAGATAACCAAGGCTCTGATACACGGCGTGGCGGAGGTATCATTCTACTGAACGTCATCGGTCAGTGTGGCCCCTTCTTGGGAACCAACATATTCCCCGACAAGCAAGCCCCACGATACGTGAAGGGCATGTCGATCTGCGCTGCTTTCATGTTCTTCACCACGCTACTTGCGTTGTGTCTTCGGTTCTTGTTGGCGTGGGAGAATCGCCAGCTTGACAAGAAGTATGGCCCGAAGGTTGAAGTTGATCCGAGTAAAGGTGGTGAGATTGTCGCGGAGGAGAACTATGGCGCGGGCTTTAGATATGTGCTCTAATGCTTGTTGACGGGGGTAAGAAGGGTTTCCTTGTTGGAACTTGGAAGCACTTGTCCTCGCTGTCAACTGATCTTTTAATAAAGCCCGGGTTAAAGCTGAGGTTGGCTTTCCGCCTCGAAAGCTTGGGGTGATGTTAGGACCTTATTACTTGATGTATGTAGGCAACCACATAAACAGGACTAGGCATGACAATTGGTAAATCTATGCCTGTCTTCCAACCAAACGACCTACACTGGTATACCAATGTAAGGATTTCTCATCTCAGGATTGACATACTGACATCGACATGTGGTGTACATTTCTCAACCTGATCACGCTTTAAAGAGGTTTGGATGAAGTCGAACAGGTCGCTTTTGGCTTGATACTCCATCCAATCAGGCTTGGTAGCTAACCAGATCAGGACTAGTGGGCTCCTCGAGAGTCGAGGGACGTGCGGCTTAGCAAAGGCGGTGGCAATAGGAGGGCGGAAATGCCGCGGAGGTGGAGATGAAAGCGGATCCATCTCTTGACCAAAAACATCCCCGCGCAAGTTCAACAAAGAAACCTATTCAAGCTGGATGGTGGTGAAAACACCCTGTTATGGCATCCAGGGGTCTCTCCCTCTTCGGGGTAAGCAAAGCTCGCAGCTGATACCGGACTTGACTGACAGTTTGTATCTGATCCCGGTAGTCGCGGCAAATCATGCCGACATCGAACCCGCATGACACCGAAGACCTCGATATGCGCTCTAGCGCTCATCTTCAACATGAGGAACTGGAACCCTTCCTCATGAGCAACGAATCTGTTGTGAGAGAGCGGCTGATAACGGGACTGATCCGGCAACTTTCACGCACATGGCGCAAGGCGCACCAGTTTATCGCTTCTGAGCATGGAGTTGGCATTTTCAAGTGCAGCCTCGCATATCTGATTGCATCCCTGGCGGTGTTCATACCATTTATTGGAAGCCTATTGGGCAACCAGAACGGAAAGCATCTGGTAGCGACCATCACCATTTACTTCCACCCCGCGAGATCGCAGGGGAGTATGTACAAAGCGCTGATATGTGCCTCTGTCGCTTTTCTGTTTGCGACCTTCCTTTCGCTCTCGAGTATGTGGGTGACCATCACCTTTCATAGAAAGCATGACTTGATTGAGCTGGGTCATGCTGTGGTGCTGATCGTCTTTGTGATGGGTGGATTCGGTTTTATTGGATGGATCAAACAGAGACAGCAAGATCCGCTTGTCAATATCGCGTGCTCCTTGGCTTCGTTGGCGTCTATCTTGGTCATCACGAAAGAAGGTGCTATTCAGACGGGTGAACTTTCGATCACAAAAATCTCTCAAATCCTCAGGATGCTTCTTTTGGGTGTCGGCGTCACCACGGCTGTCTCATTTTTGATATTCCCTGTGTCTGCCCGGAGGAAGTTCCGTGGAGATCTAGCTGCTTTGACAGGTACCGCGACGGCGACTTTGATGAGTATCACTGAGAGCTTTCTCCGTGGTACAGACCGTGACCTTCAAACAGCCGAGTTTACCAGACTAACTGCACATCACGATAAAGTCTTCGGGCAAGTGAAGAAGCTGCTTGGCGAGACTAAGCTCGAGCACTACGTGTCTGGAACGAAGCAAGAGCATATAATTGAACAGAAACTTGCGCGTCTCATGCAGGATATCACGCACGGCCTAGGAGGTCTCCGCAGCGCAGTGGCGTTGCAGTCCAAACTCCTTGTTCCGACCAAATATACAAGGAAACCACAGCCATCATGTACAGGAATCGACGTTTCCGATCTCGCCGTCTCCGAAAATACGGGGCTAGCCAGCGACTCGCAAGCTGCGCCGAGGGTCGATACTTCAGACTTTGACACTGAATTACCAGGAACGATGGCCGAGGCTGAACAACAGTCCTCCTCAATGCACTCCCCAGCTGAGATTTTCGAGCAACTAACATCCGGCCTCGAAGTGTCCATCGTAAGTATTAACAACCTCTATCTGCGATGCCCGGACCTAACGCTAAGTGTTCACTGTAGCTATCACTTGCCCACACGCTTAAAGACATATTCGGAGAAATTACCTCCGGGCTAGCGTCCAATCGCAGGCTTTCAATCAACGACGCCGTGATCACGCGCATAACTGAAGCAGTAGATCAATACCGAAAAGCCCGACATGATGCGTTTTCCTCACTTCGTCGTGATTGGCAAATGATATCTCCGGCGCAGATGGACAAGGCCAGCCTGGAGGATATTTTCGCTAATTGCGAGTACTTCTCCATCTCTCTGCTTGAGCTGAGCGAACAGCTGAGAGAGTTGCTCTTGAGCATAGAGGAGCTGCAGGCTGAAATTGACGAAAGGCCGAACGGGAAGACTTGGAAGTGGCTGCGTCCATCGTGGTGGCCGTTTCATCGAGACCAAGCGACATTTGAGCCAATCGAAGGTGAGCAAATTCGACGGAAATAGTATTCCACGAACAGTTGCACTGATATTGTTTTGCCAGCCTCATTTTCAAGAAATGACAGCGCCAGAGCTCATACACGAAGCACATTACGAACGGCACATGCCATTGACGAGCCTGAAGGGATACATCGGGGATGGGCACGACACCAAAGAACTAGCAACGATGCTGTGAGAGTATTCGATTTCTTGCGAAAGGATGAAATGAAGTTCGCTCTCAAAGTAGGCATCGGAGCAGCGCTTTACGCCTTGCCCTCCTTCATATCCGTAACAAGACCACTTTATCTCTCTTGGAGGGGAGAATGGGGTCTTATCTCATACATGCTGGTATGCTCCATGACCATCGGTGCATCTAACACCACAGGATTTGCTCGCTTCCTTGGTACATGCCTTGGGGGTCTTTGTTCAATCGCCGCTTGGTACCTTACTGAAGGCGATGCCTTCAAGCTCGCATTGACGGGCTTCGTCATGGCCATTGGGCCCTTCTACATCATTCTTGTCAAAGGACAAGGCCCCATGGGCCGATTTATCTTACTTACCTACAACCTGTCTGTGCTCTACGCGTTCGCACACTCGCAAATGGATTTCAATGACGAGAATGATGTCGTTGAACACCTCGACATTACCTCAATCGTTCTCCGCCGAGTCGTCTCCGTCATGGCAGGCAATATCTGGGGCATTATCATTACGCGAGGCATCTGGCCTATCCGCGCACGGACAAAACTCGACGAAACTCTCCAGTCGCTGTGGCATCAACTGGCTCTCATCTGGGAATCCGACCCATTGACTACGATATCCAAGGGAGACACGAGTACCTCTGTTCTGTACTTGAACACCCGGAACAAGGCCGAAATCGAGCGTCTTCTCTCTCAGCTCGAACCTATGCAAGCTTCGGCGCGGTCCGAATTTGAGTTGAGAGATCGATTCCCCGATGCTGCCTATAGCAATGTCATTCGCCAGACGAGAGACATTGTGGACAATTTCCATTCCATGGACCTAGTCTTATCCAACCTCGCTGCACCTTCTGAGGGGCAAATTGCTCTATTGAAACATACAGCCGCTGCTAGACAAAGAGTGTCTCAGTGCATCGGCCATCTGTTGACCAGTATGTTTGGAAAAAGATAAATCTTTCTCTTCATCTCCTGTGCTAGATGGGACAAGACTGTCATCCATGCTAACCCAATCCTTGATTTGCAGGCATCGCGTCAACCGTGGATCTTGGACACACCTTTAGCGACATCCCTGCAAATATCGAGCGCTCCCGAGATGAACTTCTGTCACAGATTTCTCGATATCGTCAAGACAAACGGGCGTCTCACGCGACGAGTGATGAAGACTATGCGCTTCTCTACGCCTACAGTAAGATCCCCGAGGAGCACATTCTTCAAAATTATGTCACTATAGGCACTTCCTTACTGACGAGTCACAGTCATCGTGAGCCGCCAATTGTCGAACGAGATTCTTCAAATTTCGACGGAGCTTGGTAGTATCTTCCCCGCATCGGATGAGCATTTAGTTGGTGCTGTGAGAGTGTAACCTAGCGTTTTGCTCGACATGTACATCATGAACCTGCAATATAATATTTTGAACGTTTCTAACGCTCGAGCCATTCCATGTATCATCAGAACATTGCGAGTTGACGCTGGCCCCTACGGCCGTAGAGTGGGATTTCTACCTAGTTCGAGATCCAATAAAATTCCAAAATCATCATCACAGACACGAGTCGACCTATGTAGTAGCAAGATGTTATGCTGAAGCCAACAAGAGAACCGCTACTAAGCCGTTCAGATATTGAAAAAGCAAAGGAGAGCTTGGAGGTCCAATGGAGTGTGTTTTTACCTAGTTGGACCGTACTTTTAGGTCTCTTGCCTCAAATTTTGGAATAGTCATTGTGGCACCTCTGGTGTATCCGAGGAACACTTAGCCCAACTCGAAGACTGGCTACCTATTGTTCGCTTATACTGTTCCCAGTGTTGTCTCACCTCAACCAATCATTACTGGCTATTTGTTCTGTATAAAGGTACTGATGCTACATCATGTGGATGGCCGAAGTCGGGGTGGATTTCCCACACTCCATGGAGCACAGTATTCCGATGCGTGCAGCTTCGCTTATTCCCGGTGGTAGCCAAGAAGACAACAATTATCATCTATCATATTGAATAACGGCGCTGGAAGAGCGTGACTTGGCTTTGAAGCAGCCCGCAACCTTGATGACCAACGTGATGCCTATCCTGGTCGAAGCGTCGAGCCTCCCTCTGGTGTTTTCATGAATGTTTTGTCCCCAATGCTA
>JAXQJV010000584.1:0-16740 GCA_037042255.1 Penicillium sp. PG106-07D
TTTAAGTCATGGCAAATCATGTTCTTGATCTTCGGGCTGATCACGATCGCCGTGGGCATCTGTATCGTGCTCTTCCTCCCAGACAACCCAATGACCTCGCGATTAACGCATGCCGAGAAAGTTCTGGCAATTGAGCGGCTGCGCGAGAACCGTACTGGTATCGAGAATAAGCATTTTAAGTGGAGTCAATTCGTCGAGGTTTTCCGTGATCCGCAGACGTACCTGATAGCGGTGGTTGTGACGGCCATGGACGTGCCCAACGCGGCCGTCAGCAGCTTCACCTCGCTGATCATCAAGAACATCGGTTTCACCACCAAGGAGACCGAGCTGCTGAACATTCCCAACGGTGTCGTTAGCATTATCAGCATCTTGACAGTAACATATCTCGCCTCTCGCTACGACCAGCGCTGTCTGTGTGTCGTCCTCGCATTGTTGGGCGGCTTGCTAGGTAGCTGCCTTCTCGCGTTCTCGCACAAGGACATGAAAGCCGCCCAGCTGGCTGGTAATTACCTCACGCAATGCACCGGATCGGCTCTGCCACTCATGTACTCCATAGCGGGCGCCAATGTTGCCGGACACACGAAGAAGATCACCATGAATGCAATCCTGCTTATGTCCTTTTGCCTGGGTAATATCCTGGGCCCACTTACCTTCCGCACGCAAGATGAGCCCGATTACATTCCCGCGAAGATTGCGCTTGTTGCCACTATCTCGGTAGCGATTATCTTTGTGCTGGCCTTGCGGACTTATTATGGTTGGGAGAACCGACGGAGGGATCGGCGACATGAGGGCGAGATGCATGTGCAGAACTCGGAGTTTCTGGATCTGACAGATCGGGAGAATCGGGAGTTTCGGGTGAGTTGATCATGGTGCCTTTCTCTGAGGTGAATTTGCTACTGACTTCGACTGCAGTACAAGCTGTAGGCTTGGTAGGTAGCTCTTGTCTGCTAGTGCCCAAAATAGAAAGTAGGTACACGCTTCCCACCGGCTAACATCTCATTGTAATGCGGAACATGTACATATTCAGAAGCTTTCAAATATGAACAAGTCTATAAGTGTCTATGTCATGTTCTAATCTATTTACAAAACGCAACGCTATGCAATCATATACCGCAAAGACAAAACACCACCTAGTTATATCCAACCCAATCCAAACTAGGCCGCAACCTCAGCAGCCTTCTTAAACTCAGCGCTGAACTCCCAGTCGATATAACCCTTGGGATCCTTAACCAGATACAGCACCTCCCGCTTATGCGGCACAAGAGGCACATTCTCCTTAATACGGAAGGGCAGATCCGGATTCGACGTGAACGGCCGTCCAAAGGCAATAATCACATCATGACCCTTATACTTCTGATCAACCGCCTCCCTGGCCGACTCAGGCTGATACCCACCCGCAATCACAACGGGACCCGCACCCTTATATGCCTCCAGGAAGAAGTGCAGCTCATCCGCAGACCCGGTGTCCGCACTGTCCGCACTGCCAGCAATGCGACCCTCAACCAAGTGCGTATACGCCAGCTTCAGCGGGGCCAGCTCGCGCGCCAAGTACGCGAACTGCGGCTGCGGATCCTCCATCTTCATTCCCTGGAAGGTGCTGTAGGGACTGAAGCGGATAGCTGTGCGGTCTGCGCCGATAGCATCCACGACGGCGCGGGTGACTTCGAGCGCGAAGCGAGCGCGGTTCTCAACGCTGCCGCCCCACTGGTCGGTGCGCTTGTTAGAAACGTCCTGGATAAATTGGTCGATCAGGTAGCCGTTGGCGCCGTGGATCTCGACACCGTCGAAGCCCGCGGCGATGGCGTTGCGCGCAGCCTGCGCGTAATCCTGGATGAAAGTGTGGATTTCGGCCTCGGTCAGCGGGCGCGGGGTGGGCGCTTCGCTGGAGACGGGGATGTCGCTGGCAGAGACGAGGTCGTACCCGGCAGCCTTGAGGAGGTCTGCGCTTCCGACGCGGCCCAGCGCCCACAGCTGCATGTAGATGTAGGAGCCCTTGGCGTGAACGGCGTCGGTGACTTCCTTCCAGGCGGCGATTTGGGCGTCGTTCCAGATGCCCGGGACGTTGGAGTAGATTCCAGCGCGTTGGGTGATTAGGGTTGCTTCAGTAATGAGGAGGGTTCCTGGTGTAGAGGCGCGCTGGGCGTAGTGCTCCTTGACCAGCGGGAGGGGGACGTGCTCGTCGTCAACGCGGAAGCGAGTCATGGGCGCCATGGCGATGCGGTTGGAGAGCTCCATGCGCCCGACGCGCAGGGGGGTGAAGAGCTTGGTCATTGTGGATGATCTGGTGAGTGCTGTATGTATAGAGTATAGACAGAGGGCGCAATTGGAAAGGAAGGAAGATTAGGGTTCAAGGAAGGAGAATATCATGCAGAAAATGGGAGGCGGACTCTCCGGTAGGTTATATAGTCCAAGTCCCTTCAATCCACGAGGGACGGGGACCTGATCCATAGTTTCTTGATTAATAATGGGGGCAATTGTGTTTAACTATCATTTCAGGGCAGCAAGCACGGCAACGAGCATTCAGACTGGCTGGCATGGATGAATTTTGGCGTGGAAAGTCTCCGAGTCGGCAAATAAGCAATGCCGATTGACTTTTCTCTTCCACTGCTTTCCACGTTGAAAAGTGGGCGATCTTCCAATGAGAAGCGAGAATCGACCATGCAGAATCCACAAGAGTAAACCATTCAGGGTCTTCACACCTTGATTTTCAGGCGTGGCATATTTGTCCGTTCCTGCATCTCAAACAGGTTGGAATCAATGAGACCCTCGACTGGGGTTTACTTCGGAGTCCCAATCGATGTTTGCCACTCGATTTCTCGTTTGTCAAGTCAAAGAACAATCTCACTGTAGCATTGCAAAACCAATTCGCCAACACAGAGTACCCGACTCAAGTATACAAGTAGTAAACGCCATCTCCCATCGCTACCTCGCTTCAAACAGGTATCACGGTATCACAGTATCACAAACAACCAATGACCAATGACAGAAATGACTCCAGATGGTACAGTAGTTTTCGAAATCAGTTATACCTCTACACTCTTGCAACTTCATTCGCGGAAAATAAATCCTAAATACGCTAACCTTCTTTAGCTCACCGCTCTACAAGTTCGGCAAAACAGCGGTAGTAATGGCCTTACATAACAGATGAGTCATTGTAATAATACCGTAATGTTTCATGGAGCCACGTAGAAGCTAAAGGGAGCTACTGTATGGCGATCTGGCATGATCATCCATCTTACTTGCTCCCTTCCCGCCTGTCCCACTCGTTCTCGCCCTCATTCTTTCCGTATCCCACGCAGCCACCCGCCAGGTCATAACTCTGAAGGCTGCGCTCATGATGTAGAGAGCTAACCCTGGTATGTACGCAAAGACGCATCTCTATTTTCACGGCTTGTAACATCTATTGCGAGTTTCATTCGCTGCCAGCCCGCCGTCGAAATGTGGTTTCAATGACAAGCTAATATGGTTGGTCCAAGCAACGTACGGTTCCGTAGTACGTCATTATCTGGTTAACATATCAGCTTGATAATCTGCAACAGGCTGTTAAGTTTACGTGAATCCTAGTCCAGATGACTTATCCTGTGAAAATATCTCTAGGTACATATACAATTGTAACCATGACTTCTGATCAAGCCCAGGTTTTCTGTGAAGGCAAGCTAAGCAACCTTCTGCCAAATTAAAACATTCAACTTCCTTATTTGCGTGGCATTACGAGATGTCCTTAGCGTGTGCTGTATGGAATATCGGTATATCACCCATTATCAGTCTTTGCTAGACTGGTATATTTTGCTGTGTTACGGTCGACTCATAAGCTCCAACACTTTTCACACAGAGGACAGGTGCTCCCGAGCAAGTTCTTCAACGTCCGCTAAAAGCTGCAAGATCACTAGCAGCTGAGCTACACTGGCAGCGTATGAAAGACTCGCGCTGTAGATTGGTCTCCAACAGGTATACCATACCGAAGCCGCTAACGACGTTCCCAAGCTGCATGCCCAAAAAATCCAGGTCCAGCCCCAGCTTTGGATAGGCATGTGAGATTTTTGGACGGTAGGAATGATCATCATCAGCACATTTACCCATGAGATTATAGTTGCCTGAATAGTAAGCCAGAAGTCCATGTCATCGCATTTGCCGGACCCTGGAGGTTTAGGCTGATGATAGCCTGCGACGGTTGTAAGAACTGCTCCAGCCAAGGTGCCAAGGGCGACAGTCGACACGATGGTAGCATCCCACTAAGGAAATGATGAGTTAGTATACATAGTCTCATATTTCATATTTAAAAACCCTACATTGTGCCAAGATTGTCTGTACCGAAGCTTTCGTTCAGACAATCTTTCCCCTTCACGTCGTTCGTCCTTGTCTAGTTCAAATTGCCTATGTTGAATGGGACTTAGCTTGGACTCCGTCAAACATTTCTTGAACGATACCTACAAGAGACTTCTTCCCACTAAAGCCAGGCGTCGATCTCCCGGCAAGTTTGTGTCCTCTTCCCTCAATATAATACTTGCATGCCTGAATCGGACTTCACGATCGTCTACAAACTTCGCAAACCTTCCGCAAGCTCTGTCGAGAATTTCCGTTGCGGAAAGGCCTGACTTGGAAAATTCCCGGGGATCTATATCCGACTTGCTTAGCCTATTGTTTCGTAGCACTGATCCAGGAGTGCGAAACTTACTTCCAATGCGGTATTGACGGCTTGGTACTAGGCGACTGAAACTCTCCCCTAGAAAGTGTATGTATGCGAAGTAGATAGCTGATATTGGCCCGTCAGGGAACGCTCGATTTTCGATCTCATCAGCATCCCCCTCGATCGGCGATAGCGGCGCGTCCATTGTTATATCGAATGTTTCAAATGAAGGCAGCTTCCGTGTAGCATCGACAATTAACTTGCACTCAGATAACTTCCTCTCTCTTCTTTTGCGATTACTCCAAAATGGCCTGGCATGGGGAGCTGACAAAACCTGAACAGCTGCCTACTCAAAGTTTAGCCCAAAAACAGCTTGTTTGGCTTGGAATGTGACGCATAAGCTTGGCTACTGACCTGGATCACGGAAAATATCCCTCCCCAAAGCAGGGTTTGTGCAGGTGAGCCACCATTGATGACCCGAAGTGCGGCGCTTAAAGATGAGAGGCGAGGAATAAATTCCACCAGTCTACCGATTTCTTGCGCAGCTTTCCTCTGTTCGCTTGTATTGTCAGTATGGATTTTATTCCGCAGGTCATTGACAGCTCTGAGAAATGACACGCCATCATTTATATCACGAAAAGATTTGTCATAGTTGTCAGACGGCTCGAAGATATCTGACTTTTCATCAATGAATTCTTGCCAGAAATACTCCTTCGAAACGTGTGCAAATGGCTCTGAAAGCGACATTGTTATTGGAAAAAAAGCGAACCGAGCGCCCTTCTGCTTGTATGGACAACGTGAGCGACTTTAACAATATATCCTACGTCAAGGGTCCATGTTCATACGGCGAACAGAACGTCACTAACTGGCTCAAAAGCCGGACACAGACAATAAAGAAGTTTTATCCTATGGTAGAAACCTTGATTTTCCTATGATTGGAGCTTGACATCGTGATAAAACAAACTTTAAGTTGAGATCGGGGCTTCGGAAACCTTTTCATGCTTAGTCTCCCAAGTTAATCTCTTTTTCCATCCGGCTTTGTGAATGTTTCCGTGTCAATATTCTATGGCGTCATTAAATACTGTAAAGGCGCACTCTGGTTTCGTTCAAGATCTAGATCGATACAGAAGATAGCTGCATAGAAGATACGAATTGTAATGGGTAGAGAGGCTCCTTTAACTCACGATCATTGGTTGACCAGGACATCGCGCCTTCATTGGCTTTGTTCTACCGTGGCTCCACTAGCTTTATCCTAAAGCGGGTAAGATATCATGAGGTTAGAAGGAACGCTTGAATTAACGCCTTGCCATCTGATTTGCCAACACGAGCACCAGCCCATGTTTTAATTGATAACAACTCTGGGACTGGAAAGTCTAGAGTTGGCGATCCAGGCTAGTTAGGGATATTTAGTTGAACGATCCATCTGACAAACTATGGCTAGGCCGAGTCACCAGGCTTAGTTCCATGGATGACGTGATGCTAAACATCGCGGAGCGATGTGATTTCCAATCGCTTTTATCCCCTATGTTCTTGAAAGCCAAAGTAGAATGGAGCGATTCAATTGCTATTGGAACAACCAGACGGTAGTCGAGCCAGGCTTTCTAGACCAGGTCTCGCCTGGGGATTTGTACAGTGGCCGTTCAAAAGTATTTGGAACACAGTACTTTCCGCCCCTAGGGAAGCTGGGTAGCAAAAGCAAATGGAAGACACAGAGCTAGCGTGTGTACGGCAGTTTCGTGTAAAATACATCCCTAGCGGTCCTATTTTTGTATTGTAAAATACAGAGACCATTACAGAAAGCGGTCTGAAATGATAACTAGAAGTCCTGATCCAATCATATCCCATGTATGGCGGATTTATTTTCCGGGAATGAAGTCGCAAGAGTGTGAAGGTTTAACTGATTTCGAAAACTACTGTAATCCCCACAAAAAATTACAATTCCGACCGCTCCAGGCGTCGCGCCGTCACTTCAAGTTGATGGTTCAAGGCTCGGATCTGGTTCAACAGTCCTCCCTGGGCACCAGGCGCTCGACAGCTGACATCGTCTGCCACGGTGCGAAGCATGAATTCAAGGTCGGCGGGAGAGACCTCGGTGCTAGGTTCAGCACGGTGCTGGCTGCGATCGAGAGCCAGCTCGAGGCTATGCAGCGAGTTGTTGATAGTATTGCGGGCCTGCGAACGTTGTCAGTGCTGCCCTGTAGAATCGCACAGTCCACATACGGAACAAATGATAAAGTACTCACCGTCTTTGCATTCTCCTCCTCCATATGCTTGGCACGCACCGCGTCCATTTGTATAGCTATACTCTCTCGCTCTTTGCGCACCTTGTATAGATGGCTCCGTAACTCCATCATATCACGCTTCGCCTTCCTGAACTGCATTCCCAGCACAAAGTTGCTGTCGAGTATCTCGCTCAGGTCCAGCAAACGATTGTCCAGTTCCAAGCCAAATGCCTCCACTGCCTTGCGCTTGCGGGACCATTCCGCACGTTTTTGGGCATTTGTCTCATTTTCAATCCCAGTTTTGAGCTTTTCGAGCGTCTTTTCCAACGTTTCGCGACAGATCTGGCTGAGCACATCGGCTGGATTGACGCCACCACGGCTAGGCAGCTTGGTGTTCAGACGAGATAACAGTCCGTCGGGCGAGTCCTCGTCTTCGTTGCCAGGTCCCTCGACAGAAGCATACATCGCACCCAGAGCAGAAGCATTAGCAAGACGATGAATGGTGACGGGCACAGTATCGCCTCGAGATTCTCTTGTCTTCCGTCGCGGCTCTTGTGGTGCTGCAGTGTCCGGTTGCTCCTCTAAAGGTGCCTCCTCGGGCTCTGCGGCTCGTTTGTTCTTGCCTTTGCTCTTGTTTGGCCGGCCGCGCCGAGCACGCGAAGGTGCGGCTTCTGTCTCGGAATGTTCATCGACCTCTAGCTCTGGCTCTGGCTCTGGCTCTTGGCTAGCTTCTTCGAGCTCGGGGTCGACAACTTCTGGCTGCGGCTCCGCGACTCTTTTCTTGGATGCTTTACGGCCCCGGCGTGTGGCTGCTGTAGTTGATTCGCCCGCGGCTGCAGAAGATCCTGCCGGCTTCTCTGGACGAGCTTCAACCTCCACTGTGGCTTTCTTACCAGCAGGTGACGAATTACGTCGAGGCCGTTTGGTCTTGGGTTGTGGCTCGTCCTGAGCAGTTGCGGGACCAGCTTCAGCCTCGGGGCTCCCCTCTTCCGCGTTTAAATCTGGCGTCGTCTGAGGAGGAGAACGTCTCCTACGACCGCGTTTCTGCTTTGAAGATGCTTGAGAAGCGGTATTCGCTGGCTCGTCTCGAATCTTGTCCCCCTGAGTTTGTTCGGGTTCTTTTTGTAGCGTCGCATCTCTTGCAGACTGCGAGCTCTTGCCCTTGGCATTGCGAGGCTGGGCACGCTTAGGCTTTGACCGGACCTCATCCCCAGATGATGGCCTTTGATCAGTTTGATTGTCGTTCTCGGCAACCGTGGTGATAGGGCGAGGAGCCTCCGTTTCTGGTCGTCCTGCGCTCGCTCTTGCATCGGCTGCCGGGAACTGAATGGCTTCAATGGTATTAGGATTGCCTCGTCTCCGTACGTCCTTGGTGCTTGTCTGATTATCTCTTTGAGCAGCTGGCGAACTCGACTGCCTCGATGACCGCCTCCTGGCCGGTCGTGCTTCGTCTTGCTGCGGGGACCGACTCTTCTGCCGTTTCTCAAGTTGTGGTACCCTCGATGCCCGGGGCCGTTCAGGAATTGTAGCATTCTGCGGAGATTCCGAAGCCGATACCGGGTCTGACCCAGCTCCATTAGTATCCTGCTTCTCTTCTTTCTGCGTATTTCTGTCTGTCGAGGTCTCTGGCTGAGTCGCCGGGACGAGAATTTCGTTCACAGGAGCTTCCATGCTCGGTGAGCCTACGGTGATGGTATTAGTCGAAAGGTCTTGCTCACGCGTTATAGGACATGGGTCAAACCGTACTGAGCTTCCTCCTTTTGTTGCTGCGCTGGGGAGTCCCGTCATTGACAGGTATGTCGTACGGTGATGGGCGCTCTGGTAGTTCATTGCGCACACTTCTCGGCGTGCGCCGTATCCTGCCATCCACTTGCAAATCCCTCGACGGTGGTGTTGCTGCAGGCGGCGCAGTCTCGGTTTGCGACGATTGTTTCGGCTCAGGGAAAAGAGGCAGCGCAGCTGAATCGGAGGGTCCAATTGCGGCGCCTCCAAATGAGAACCCGAAATCGATTTCCTTAGTCTTGTGCGTCCTATCTTGCAGATCAGCCTGTACGTTCCCATGTTATGATTTCGCGGGGTAAGGCGCGTACCCAGCTCCGCGCTGTCGCATTTGCAGCCGCTCCTCTCGCGCTAGAAATCGCTATCAGACCAATCTTCCATGTCATGTTAGGATTCTTTTGCACATACTGGAAGCCATTGTGGAGGAACGGCGTCCTGATAGACGCGTCGTGTTGATGTTGGAGAAGCAAAGATGGCCGCGGCGGTCGGTCCCAAATGATCCATTGGGGTCGATCCATTTTTGTCCCGACTTCTCCGCAACGCTCTGAACGAGTCAACTGCCTACACTCTACACCTTGCCTCCTAGCGTCGCACAATTCATTCTCAATGGGTTGGTTTTGGGGTGACAACAAGAACGACCCTGTCAAGAAGCTTGACCCAGGTCTCCGAGAGTTCCTCGAGCAGGAGACGCCCGATAAATATGTGCCTGCGCCCGATGTGAAACAACCAGCACCTACACCATCGCCCTCGCAATCCGCCAACTCACAAGAACCCATCGATTCTTCGCAGCCCAAAGTCCCCGCTGCATCTTTATACCAGGATGGTCGCTATGCCGATCTGTGGAAGACCTACAAGCCGCCGAGCAGTGTCGATAGCACCCCAGGTGTCCGCGGGGCAGAGCGGGTGGTCGAAAAATACAAGGAGCGCGGAGACACTGTGCAGCGAGCGGCGATGGAGAATTGTGCTTTAGAAAATGAGGCCTTGACCTTCTGCTTCCAAAAAGGAAACTGGTTAAAGCAGATTGAGTCCCGATTGACGATGTGCTCCGCGGAGAATGCCACCTTCTCGCGATGCTACCAAACACAGAGCGTGAGTCCCCGCCCTCTTGATGCCGACAGGGTCACCATATACACACTTCCGGTCGTGCTGATATGTATACAGAAATTCCTCCAAGCGCTGGGGTATGCCGCATCCTTGGAATACGATGCGGAAAGGGAGGAACGGATCCAAATGCACGCCGACACGCTATATCACCAAATGCTAGACTATGAAAAGCGAGTGGAGGAGGCCAAGGCAGCCAATGTTGAACCCCCTCCGCTCACCTCGCTCTTCAATCCTGACAAGCCTTCTCATATCGAAGGGGTGGCGGGCACAAAGGTTGAAATCCCTGGCGGCGAGGCTCCTCTGCCCGGTTTCAAGCCTAGCAAGCCCTTGATCAAACTCACGCCGCATGAACGTGAGCTTGAAATTCGAACTCACAATGCTTCGCTGGAGCACCAGAAGCTGTACGCTGAAGAGGCCACTCCATTCATGAAAAGCCACGCGGACGCTCGGACAAAGAGACAGGAAAAGGCTGTCAGCTGGTTCGGAGAGACGATTGGGAAGTGGATATCATAATGGATGGGAACCATGATATCAACCTGTAATTCTAGCTTTTCCAAGCATGTAACTATCTACCTATCACTTTATTCATGGCAAATGGCAATATGGGGCGTTATCGATTTCTTTGACTCGCTGGAATTCCCGTCCACCGGAGAGGTTGGCTGACTCTTGCGGCCACCTGCATCCTTCTCCGCCAAGTTAGCTGGAGATCGAGTCCCATGATTGAAGATTGAACTTCGACTTGACATTTACCACGTGTGAGCACCGGTTTCAATTAGTCGACAACCTGACCATCAGGGCTCCTGTGGAAACGAAGAACTCCATTCTCACCAGTCGTGGCTGGTGGTGTACAATCGGGTGGCTTTCACTGGGCGGGCGTATCTAATCGCCGGTCGCGTTCCCGCAAACAACTCGAAGCATCATCACCAACGGAAACACCCTTCCACAACCTTTCTTCTCATTTTCTTCTCAACCTCGTTGTTCCTTTTCATACACCCCTTACCTCACTACCATTCCAATCAAACTTGTTGCTTCGGGTTTTTCTCCCTCCTCAGGCTACGAAGACCATCTCGCCAACCCGCTGAGACCTGGAGACCTCGTTCCATCCGCTCAAACACACCAGCAAGAGCCCAACAGCATTCTCTTTTTTTCGAGATCAGTGGCTGCTGAAGTAGAGCTCGTTGAGCTCAATCGGCACGATGAAGGCTTCTCCACTGCTGGTCTCGTGGCACAACGACAATGCCCCCATCTACTCAGTACACTTTGATCCAAACGGCAAGGGCCGACTAGCAACCGCTGGAAAGTAAGTGCTCACGCTCTCCAAAGGAAGGTCGCGTTTTGGACTGACAATGAATGACTAGTGACAATAATGTTCGAGTACGTTCTCGCCGTTCCTCGAATCCCTACCACCTTGACCCTCCTCCGAAGCCCTGTCTGACACAAACCTCTAGCTTTGGCGACTTGAGTGCACCGGGGAGGAACGAAAAGTGTCGTATTTGAGTACACTGGTAAAGCATACACAAGCTGTGAATGTGGTTCGATTCAGTCCGAAGGGTAGGAGCCCCTCACTCTTATGGAATATACAAAATCCTTTGAGGCATTTAATTTGACGACGGTAGTAGGCGAGATGCTGGCATCTGCCGGAGACGACGGCAATGTTCTATTATGGGTCCCATCGGAGCTACAAACACAGCCTGGACTCGGAGAGGACCAGTCAGACGACAAGGAGACCTGGCGAGTGAAGCACATGTGTCGTTCCTCTGGGGCTGAGATCTACGATTTGGCCTGGTCACCCGACGGAGTCTTCATTATTACAGGAAGCATGGATAACATTGCTCGAATTTACAATGCTCAGAACGGTTGGTCTTATCGACACCCTGGGGATTGAGTATTATCAAGTCAGAATGCTGACATTGTATTCTCAAGGGCAAATGGTACGGCAAATCGCTGAGCACTCTCACTATGTGCAGGGTGTCGCGTGGGATCCGCTCAATGAATTCGTCGCGACCCAGTCGTCCGACCGATCGGTTCACATCTATAGCTTGAAGACCAAAGATGGCCAGTTCACTCTGACCCCTCACGGCAAGATCCTGAAGATGGATCTGCCGGCCAAGCGCATTTCGTCCAGCAGCCCGGCCCCGGAACCGACCAGCAGGCCATCGCAGAGCACGGCTAACTCATTTGCCATTGCGTCCCCTGCTCCATCAACACCCGGAACTCCAATGACCTCTAATCTACCCATGGACCCTCCTCCGGTTTCTCACAGTCGCCGTTCCTCCTTCGGCTCGTCCCCATCGATTCGGCGGTCCGCATCGCCTGCCCCATCTCTGCCTCTACCTGCCGTGAAGCCCCTCGAAGTCTCTTCCCCGAGCCTTCTTGGCGGCCTTGGCGTTAAAAACGCAAGCATATATGCGAATGAGACTTTCACGTCGTTCTTCCGGCGACTAACATTCACGCCGGATGGGAGCCTTCTGTTCACCCCCGCGGGGCAGTATAAGACTTCCCACGTCTCACCCAATGATCCCTCGAAGACCACGGACGAAATCATCAACACGGTCTACGTGTACACGCGGGCTGGCTTCAACAAGCCTCCCATCTCTCACCTACCTGGCCACAAGAAGCCGTCTGTAGCGGTCAAGTGCTCGCCTATCTATTACACCCTGAAGCAAGGCGTACAACCGGCCAAGAACATGACAGTTGACACATCGGCAGGAGGAGAGGCAATGTTTCCCCCTCTGCCAGACTCTGTCGTGACTTCGAACACATCGTCTACCACCAAGCCTTCCATGGACCCGCCACCTTCCAATGCCGCAGGTGGCGATGCATCAAAGACCCAGCCTTCACCGAAGACCTCAGAGAGCCAAGGCAATGATGCAGGCATGGCGCCAGTTTTCGCACTTCCATATCGCATCGTCTATGCTATTGCCACACAGGATGCTGTCCTGGTATATGACACGCAACAGCAGACACCATTGTGTGTTGTCAGCAACCTTCACTTTGCTACATTCACAGACTTGAGTTGGTAAGTTCATTGTCCATCCGTCTGGATATCTATGCAAAAATCTAACAAGATATAGGTCCAATGATGGATTGACCTTGATCATGAGCTCTTCTGACGGTTTCTGTTCTACCCTTTCGTTTGCCCCTGGAGAGCTGGGTCAGGTCTACACGGGCGCAACCTCGACTGCTTCAAATCCGCTTCCCTCAAACACCCCTTCGACCAACACTACACCTTTGCCGACTCCAACAACTATCTCATCGCCAATTAAAGCGACTCATACATCTGCAATTAGTGGAGGCTTTGCCACGGCCAACAACGGTCAGGTACCCCCAGCCAGCCCTGCACGTTCCAACTCGGCGGGCTCAGTCGGCACCCACTCGTCTACGCAGCAAGCCGCAGCTGTGATTAACAATCCAACGCCGACTCTAGGCTCTGTGCCTTCTGTAACAGCAACACACTCCTCGCAGCCCTCGGGCCTCCCCCTCACAACCCCCCCGCAGACTCCTTTGCCAAACACTGCTTCCTCAACTACTAGCACTGTTCTAGGCAAGCGTGATGCTCCCGCTACCAGTGAATCTGAAAAAGAAGATTGCAAAGGCTCCGAATCGATGACAGTGACACAACAGCCGAAGAAGCGCCGGGTTGCCCCAACCCTTATTTCTGCAGGCACTGATTCAACCTCGTCAAAGGACCAGTCTCAAAATCCGAATGTTGGGAGCTGAACATGGGTTGTGGCCTTGCACGTCGCACCTTCTATCCTTAATCATCAAGATTGGCTCGTTCTTGATTCTCATTAGGCCGTCTCGCAAAGATCCCGGCCAAGCAGAAAAGAGGAGACTCATGATCGCCAGTCCAAGAATCCTCATGATTTATGCTTTTCCAGGTTATGATTTTGTTGTCGTATCGGATTTCGGTACACTCTGGTGCAAATTGGTTTTCAGTGTCAGACAATGGCTTCTTACCTACCTGAAGCCGTGTCTACTGCTTCAGTCTAGGTTCATCTTGTTCGTTTCAATCCCCTTATGACCTTATTCCATCATCCCAATCTCGAGGATCTTTGTTTCTCTGTTCTATGGGATCGGATGTGGCGCTTCGGCTATGCTCACCGAAAGATCGAATGTTTCTCATCGCTGGAGTTGGTCTTTGTCGCTATTGTCTTTTCATTTCCCTCAAATCCCGTGTATTCGTTAATATCCATCATTCTACCGTGGCTTATCCACCTTGGACTTGTGGTCTCGTCCATATGACGATCCGTGCGCTTGCTACTTCAGCTTTGATGTTCGAACAGAACCTTCATTGAGCGAGACAGTGAAAGTAACTAACAAAAATGAATCAAAACTTCCTGAATATAATGAAACAATAGCTCTTAATCTGTCGAGGGCAAAGTCACGTAAGCCTGTGTATACTACAAGAAGAGTGTCGCGTTCGCACAGCATGCGATGGATGAATGATTCAATAACAGATGGCATTCCTTCAAAAGACTGCTAGAAATTAGTATGCGTCGGTTGAATACATGAATAATCGGGCAATGAAATAATGTACAATGGCTCAAGAGCGCTGCCATTGAGAGGAGCGTTCCACTACCACCCTGTTGTGTATCCCAGTGCTGGTCTTTCAGCCTGAACATTTAGCTAGACAATTAAAGACAGAGTTAGGAGCCAGATTGTCTGGATTTACAGATTTCCATTGATAGGTCCGAGGGTCTAAAATTCGACTAAATTGAATTCTGCCTAATCACACATGAAGGATACCTATCGCCATTCCATGGCGATCCATCAACGCCTTCTAGCCGAAGAGTCTCATTGGAGGGAAGCGCCAGTAGTGATAGGAATACCTCGCATCGTTTCGTCGCCAGGAACAAAAAGATGAGAAAGAAGAGAGCCGAAACCGAAAAAGCCTGGAGTCTAGTCATGAGTGGTTACAAGAGAGCTCTTACCTTCACTACCCGCTGGCTGGTCGGGGGTCAACAAGGCTCGTAGCACATCCAGGAGGGACGAGCCAGCGGGCAGGACAGTCTTCGCTGCGGTAGCGGACGCTCCAGTCGCCAACGTAGTTACCGCGACTGGAAGCGCCAAGCAGTTGGCCCACTGAAACAGAGCCTCGTCGCCTCTCGCTCCCCCAGCCACTAGAACGAAGTTCGAGGCGGGCTCACCCCCTCCTTGGCCCAGGATCAAGGAGGCGGCAGTCGCTTTGGACACATGAAGCGGCTCCACGGTGACGGAGCCAGCCTCGCAGACAACGCGGATGGCTTCGCGGCCTCGCGCTCCGTTGATCTGGTCCGCTAGCTCGGACGCTTGGTGAGCTGCGAGCTCCTGGTCGACGGCGTGCTCATAGTGAAAGGTCACTGAGCACCGGCGCTCCTCGATGGTGCTGCCTTCTGTGCGGTCGGCGAAGTACTCGATTACCTTCCTCACACCGGCCCGCCATTTGCCGGCGCGATCCGTGTCGAACAGGACTTTCCATTCAGTTGTGTTGGCAATTTTGACCAAATAACCGTTCTCAGCAATGAGACCAATTTGAATTGGAAGTGACTTCGCTGTGAGGTCAAGCTGGTCAGAGCTGCGATTACTGGTTAGGTAGACCGTGTTCTTTGGATCGAGGGCCAGTGCTCGGAGAATATCGAGTGCTTCGGCGGAGAAAAGGGATCCCTCTTCCAATAAGAGAAGACGAGACTGAGCTGCGTGGTAAGATGTCAAGAGGGGATTGACTTGGAGTGGGGAGACGGAGCGTGGCTGGCGTTGAGAGTTATCAGACTCTGTGAGGGCGGTTTGCAGTTTTGAAAACCAAGCCAGCGCGGTGTACGGTGATTTCTGATCCAGTAAATATTGCCAGTTGCGCTTCTTTTGCTCTGGTGACATCTCCAGTGCCTTGTTGATGGCATCGGCGCATTGCTTGTAGTCCCATGGGTTGACCAGGAGCTCATGCCCTCGGAAGACCGACGCGCTGCCCGTAAATTCGCTCAAGATGAGAGAACCATGTTTCTGAGAAGCTAGTTGGCCATCTTGGCAGTGAATAAAATCGTGACTGGTTAGGTTCAAGCCCTCACGAAGGTTAGTGGCCATGAATACCTCAGCGACACTGAGGAGCGCGAGGAATTGCGAATAGCTGATGTCTTGGCGTAGGAGGACTAGAGGCTGATGGGTGAGTGTGGAATAGGCTGAGTTGATGCGCATTGCAATCTTGGCCACCTGTGCTTCGAGCTCAGGGATTTCGGAGGCGGACGAGGCCACTTGAATGAGAACAACCTTCATAGCGTGAGTGAAAACTTGTCCGGGGTTAAAGCGTATCACAAGGTTAAGACTCCCGTATCTTACCGTTTCTCGCCACTTGGGGTGGGTTTTCAGGAAGAGTTCATATGCAAGGAGCTTCTGCTTGATCCCGCCAGGAGTGTCCAGTCGGTCTCGCGCGACGATCAGGTGCTTCCCTCTGTACCGATTGGTGATACTGGTGATCCAGTCTTTGACTTCGACGGATTGACGTAGCAGGTTGAGAGATTTGTAGTCAATACCCAAGGGACATTTCTGAACACGGACGAACCGATCGTCAATCTGGACTCCATCAACAGAGACCTCCAGTCTTCGAATCCGGCTGCAAGCGTGCAGAAAATGGTTACAGTACTCTTCGGTCTGAAAACCAATGAAGTCTGCACCGAGGAGGCCATCCAACAGAGCTTCTCGAGTACTCAAGCAGCGAAATATTTCAGAAGAGGGAAATGGCGTATGTAAGAAGCAGCCAATCTCTGCGTGAGGCAGCCTGGCCCTCAGTAGCGCGGGCAAGCAGAGGAGGTGGTAGTCATGTACCCAGATGCGGTCTCCTGCCTTCCAGTGACTGGCGATCACATTTGCAAATGCCTCATTCAGTTGGAGATATCGTTTCCAGGAGTAATCATCGTAATCGTTATGGCGTGGACTTTCTTGCATCTGGTAGTGGAATGCGGGCCATAGGACCGAAAGGCAGAAATGGGCATAGTGCCCTTCGAACTCGTTATCGCTCACAAAGACCGTCAAGGA
>JAXQJV010000585.1:0-15811 GCA_037042255.1 Penicillium sp. PG106-07D
TTATAGTATCAAGTAGCGAAATGGCTATATATAAAAAGGAAATTTTTGATCTCAGGAGTATAAAGGGCATGTTTTATGATATTAGGAGCTAACGGGACCTAAAAGGAGCGAATAGCGGTAAGGACCGGCAGAATATAGCCGTAAGCTTACACCCAAAGTAGCCCTAGGATCACATCCTCCCCCACCAAGAGCGAAATTCATCTTGAATTTCACTATCGCGAGCTATTAGAGTCTTTAACTCTGGATCTCGCGCAGAAGTATCAGCGAGGGTAGGATCGTGTCTAATCTATATATATAATAAATCAACAAAAGAAATAATTCCTGTCTTATCCTTATCATCCCCGTCAGATCCTCCTCGTAGGGACGCTCGGGTCTGATTCGGTATATAACCTACTAATTAACTCTATAAAGTTAGATAACTTTAGTTCGGCCGTAAATAGTAGCCTTTTTAGTATAAAGAGATATACTATTCTGATCTCAGGAGTGTAAGATGCTCTATATGGTAGAATGATTGATCAGGTTTGCAGATCAGAAGATGCCGAGCTCTACAAGGAGATACTGGCAGTTATGTCAATGGTCTTTCGGCCTATCACGATACACGAACTGACTTCACTTATTGAACTACCGGATGATATCGTCGACGACCATGTTCCCCTTGAGGAGATTATTGCGATCTGTGGATCCTTTCTTAAGCTACGGGAACACACCCGTCGTGTTTGTCCACCAGTCCGCCAAAGAATTTCTACTCAAGGAGGCATTAGAGGAGATACTTCCGAGAGGTGTGGAAGCGGAACATAATATTATATTTGCACAATGTCTCGACGGTATTTTCAAGAAGCTTCCACGTGATATCTTCAATATAAAATTATCTGGACTCCCCGCGAAGGATATCTGCAAACCTAGCCCAGATCCACTAGCAGCGGTGGAATACGCGTGTGTCTACTGGATGGACCATCTCCAAAGGAGCGAGCATGATAGATCTCCTGAGATAAGCATGTATAAGAAGGGTCACTTGGATATATTTCTACAGAAGAATTTCTTTCACTGGCTTGAAACCCTAAGTATTTTGGGAAGCGTGTCAGATGGTATTCAAGCAATGCAAAGGCTTGAGACTTTGATTGAGGTAAGTTGCTATTTATGTAAGGGAATGCTCTTCTCTTCTAACAATGGGCTCACTTTAGCAGGATAAAGAAAAATCGGAAGGACTATTGAATCGAGGAAATGGCCCTCCAGCCTCTTGTAGTCCAAGACCCATAAGACTTAAGGCTATAGGTTCAAATAATTCAGGAACAAGTGAGGCCATGTCCAGGCGGCTTCGATGCAGAGCCGTGGATGATGCAGGGAAAGATGAATGCTATTGCGATAAACCACCCCAAACGGTAGGTTACAGCTAGGTACTCTTCCTCTCAGCCTAAGTAAAGCGCGAAGAACTCATTTCTTGATAAATAGCCGTGTCGTAACTCCCAAACAATCTGTTCATAACGTTATAAGTTGCAGATTTGGAGATTGAACAAACGGGATTTAGAAAACTTGCCCTTCATGGAGCTCAGTCACTGCATCAAGTGCTAGGAGAGTGTCCAGATCTTGAAGAAACTGCAAAGGCTCCGGATGATGTGGAAACAGACCCCATTCCATCAGCTGAAAGAGGACCTCAGAAATGATCTTCTCTCCAAAACCTGCACTTCCAATCGCTTGCAGCACTTTCATACACTTGGAGATATTCTGCAACTGCTTTTCGGCCTTTGTTAGGGCGAAAATTGATAGAAAGATCTGGAGGATGTCAAGAGCGTAGTAAAAGTCCAGAGCAATTATCTTTGAATCAAAATTGTCGAGGACCATTCTTTCTAGAATTTCTAGCATTTGCTCAGCGGAATGTAAAGATAAGACTGTGATTTTGTTGAGAAAGGAGGACTCAGGAGGCCCTTGTTGCTTCTTTTGACGTAAAAGCTGGTATAGGATAACAGGTCGACCCACCAGTAGCTGGATGTCATGGTATCTGAGATGTAGAATGGAGATGGGTCGACGCAGTAGAGGCGCAGTGGGAACTGACAATCTTAGGTGAGGTGGGAGTGAAACTTCCCAGCTTGTAAGCGAGTTAATGATGGATTGGAGTGTTCCCATCTGTACGGAGGAGTTACTGTAAAGGCCTTTTCGAACTCCTTTCGCCAATTGGCTGAGACTGCCACAAGCAGCTAGATATTCGGACGGGGTGAATGCACCAGCCGAGAGAATCTGAAGACCAAATGGTATAAATATCATTATGAGTAAAGGTTTTGGAGGCTTCTTACTTACCAGTTCGGAGGGGAGACAAGTTTCCCACGAATCAGTGGTTGCAGATGGTTTTCCCAGCCTCTGTGACAAGTCTTGGTCAAAGACAACCAGCGACCACCATAGACGACGTGCATGTTCTTTCTCTACCAAGCCGTATGCAGCGCAGTATTTGTCACGGTGTATGCCAAGAGAACAGGCAATCTGTACCGCGAGGCTAGTATAGAGGTACGCAGGGTTGGAAAATCCATGTGATTGCATGGCCGTTGCCTGTGATTATGCATTAATGAAGATTCCGCCGAAAGGAAATCAACGATCAACTTTACCAAAAGTATCATGGCTCGAACACTGTCAAGACTTCCCTCGTCACATACAGCGGACAGGAGTGATTTTGCGTGTTCAAGAAACTCAGTCGGGGAATGAGAATCCAACCCATTCTCTTCTGGCCTCTCAAGACTCGAAATTGACAGTATTGAGTAAAGTGCACATCTCCAAGAAGCCTTTAAATTCTGCTGTGGATCGCGATAGGTCTCTTCAAGTTGAATGTGAAATCTCTCCGGAGAGTAAAGCCAGTATAAACAATGCACTTCTTCAAAATAACGCATGACTTGTCTTTGGCATATATCCTGGGAAGGCAAGGACAAGTTACTGGATTGGGAATTCTGATCAGGAAGCGGCATGTTCACGGTCATCATCCCGGCAATAACGTCTGGCGCGTTAGGAACCTGTAATGCTTCGCTTTTGAAACAGCGCATAATAGCATTGAATGGCAACCCCGATTCAGCCCCGAAATACCCTATTCCTTCGTCAGCTGCATTTCCCGTTGTCTAACTTGACAAAGGATCACGTACGAAATTCCCCCTGAGAGTCGGCGAGTAGACATCCAGATTGATGGTGCAATTGAAAGATATCTCGGAATATGGCGTCCTCAGATTCGACCTTAGAATCAGAACATGAATCTTTCTGGATATGATCCTGTAGTACGGTGTCTTCATCAAGTATGGGAATGAGCCTGTAAGGCACAAAGGGCGACAAAGAAGCGGGAGATGCAGGCACGGCCGCTGGGGAGGAGTCGGCTTTATTGTATTCCAATGCAAGAGCCCGGAGCTTTTCAGGCGTTAAATCTATGTTTGGAAGGAAGTGCCTCAAAATATCTTGCATATCTCGAAATTGCTCCTCCGATACGAAATAGTATGGTCTTTGCCGTCGTTTTGCGGGATCAATTTGGCATTCCACTCCATTGTCGCGGCAGTAGTCGCAAGGGCCAGGAACTTAACGAACAAGCTGGAGTTAGTTTTCCGAGTGAAAAAATCACCATTTTGAGTCAAGATTGAAAGATAGAAGTACCCGGATTCTTGCACTACAAATTGCCGAGCAATTAGATTCATCTCCAAAACATGTAACATCTACATCAGCACTGTACCTTGGTTTTCCGACTCCGGCATCGGTCACAGCTCATTGTAGTCCGACTCGCTCGTGGTTTTCGATAGGCAGTCATACTGGATTTCATGGGTCTTTGATATATCTGTGAAGATCTATGCAAGTTAATTGAGACAACGAAATGCTTCTGCTCAGAAACCGGGGGAAATGCGGGGTTTGCGGGGGACATCGGCAGATGAGTTCAATACCTCTGCCCACTTCGGGACTTGTTGGGGCCATTAAATGCCATGTGTCTAGATAAGATTTACGCTAGGTGGAAAGGAAAAGCAGAGAAAACGGAGAGGGTGGCTGAAGATTTATGTATTCCTAATGCAAATTATTCATAGAAAAACATTGGAAACCCTCTAATCTGTCAGAGTTCTTGCAGGTTTAGCAGTGCTTGGGTCTTCCATCCACTTCGGAGCCTGCATGTCCCCTTCCGCCACCTCCCGGCCAGTGACTGGATGTTTGTAGTGGAAAGGAATCACTCTCGTATCAGGCCAAAGCGCCTCGTCGGGAATCACCTCGTCTGGACCCAGCGGATCCACCGGGAAAGTCTCTGTATACAAGGGAACATAGTTGGTCGCGTTCTTCCAGCCCGTCTCCACAGTCCCGTGCCAGAATGGATAGTAGCGCAGGCGAAGGATCTTCCACACCCCATCCTGAATACAGTATTCATTCTCGTATAAACCCCCCTCGAACCATTGTCTGTGACCTCCTGGGAATTCGGAAGGCATCGATTCGTGGGTGCCGGCACACATGAAGGCGCGAATTCGAGCCTTTGCTCGAGCTGTTGAGGCATCGAAGGTGACAATATCCTGTGCCATCAGGTGATCCAGCAGCCAGCCATCAATTGGGCCATTGCGACCGGCAACAAAACGACCGGCAAACCGCTCCATGTAAAGGCGCTTAACGCCTTCTTTTCCGGTGAAGCGGCCGTTCAAAAACCGGACGTATGTGTCGGGGTGGTCGGCGAAGAGCTCACTCACCTAGAGGATATTTCAATGTGATTAGCTTTGCTCTTAGATATTGAGAATCGGACTGTATGTATACTCACCTCTTTGTAAAGGCACTTATCTAAGTAGTACCCATACTTGTGGTGTAGCTTTCTGACCTCGGATTCGGCTGGGTTTGCGTCAACAACCTAGACAGCACCAGGAACACGAGGCTACTTACCTTTTAAAGCGGTGACCTCCTCCAAAAGACCCTTTACCTGTACGACCAGGCTCGCTGAATCAATGTCGGACATGCTTGTAAAGTCAACAATGCGGATGAGAGATGATGATCAGGTAGTACCCTATTGATTTGAATGAATAGCAAGTAGCCAATCCATCAATTTATAAGTCATCGCTTCAGGTAATCCGAGCTTCCTCTTTCGGAGAACCAAGAGACTAAATGCCGTTCGGATGATTGAAGCCGATATAAGGAAGCGTCACATGACACATCGGCAGCAATAAGCGATTTTGTGAACTCTTGTGCACAGATGTAGAGGTCATCTGACAGTATTCTCTTGACAAACAATCTTACATAGGCTAGCTTGTCCTGCAGTCCAATCTACGTTCTTGCGTAAGTCCCTATTCACTCCTGACAAGGCCCAACTCCCCACCCCCACAGCTCAACTTCATCAAGGCTCAATGAGGAACATGGTCGTGAATAGGGTTTTGACCTCTGAGATGAATATTCTCTCGTTGATCCGGACGGAGATTCGATTGGTTTGTATATCCATATTCATTGCGTTGGCCCAATTCCAATATGGCTACGACTCTGCCGCCGTCTCGGGCTTCCAGAGCATGCCGGGATTCCTCAAAGTTTTCGGCTATTTAGATGTAAGTGAACTAAAATGAAAGATTCCCATGGATATAGACTAAATTCCTCAAGCCTGGAACTGCTTTAGGTTACAACATCAGCACATCTGTCCAGACCCTTGTACAGAGCCTGATGCAAGTCGGTGGGCTCTTGTCATGCCTCGTCATCTTCAAGTATGGTGCCTACATCAGCAACAAAGGAGGACTGTGGGCTGGATCCGCTTTTTCTGTGCTTGCAATCATCCTACAGATAAGCAGTACCCACCTTGGGGCGCTCTATGCGGGACGACTGTTTCTTGGTATCTCCAACGGCTTTTACTTAACCTACTCTGCAACCTACCTCGGAGAGATCGCACCTGCCCATCTACGTGGCTCTGCCGTGGGGTTAGTCACCTTTCAGACCTCTTTTGGGGCACTGATTGGTATTCTGGTTGAAAATTACACGACGAGCTATACATCCCGTGCAGCATATCAGATCCCGCTGGGCGTCATGTTCGTGGTTCCGGCGCTGCTGTCGATAGGATTGCTCTTCTTACCGGAGAGTCCGCGGCACTATGTACGTCTCGGGTTAGACGAAAAAGCAGAAGACTCAATTCGAGTGCTGAGGGGTGTTTCCGACCGGAATCGACTTGCAGCTGAGGTCTCTAGCATCAAAGAAGCGTGGTTCTTTGAGAGCGAAGCTGGCCAGTCTGTACGCATGACTGACGCTTTCAGAGGCCCGGATATCAAGCGCACAATCCTTAGCCTTTGTGCTAGTGTCGGACAGACGGCGAGCGGAATTATTTTCTTTTCCGGTTTCTCCGTCTACTTCTACGCCGAGGCTGGAGTCACCAATTATTTTGTCTGGGTCATGATGAGCTTGGCAATTGCCCTTACAGGAAATATGGGCGCTTTTGTTGTCATGAGATTTGTTGAGCGACGAATCTTACTTGGAACGTGCTCAGCCCTCAACGCAGCAGTAATGTTTTCTATCGCTGCTGTATACACCAGACTGAGCGTTGAATCATATACGGCGGCACAAATTCTGGTGGCAATGGGCACCCTTTTCACCTGGCTTTATGGCATTGGACAGGGGCCTGTTCTGTGGGCCCTCACAGTCGAGCTTCCATCGCAACGTCTGAGATCAAAGACTGTGGGTCTTGCAACAGGCTTTAACTATATTTTTGGTTGGGTTGCGACCTACTGCACTCCGTATTTTATTAACCCGGGAGCACTGAACTGGGGCCCGAAATATTGTTATATTTGGGGTGCCAGTAATGTGATCCTGGCTCTTTGGGCCTTTACTATGGTGCCAAACCTGAAGGGGAGGAGTTTGGAGGATATTTCCACCTCGCTGGTGTCTCATCCCGCGACCAAGAGTGCGGAGTCGGGAGTTGTCGTAGATCATTGCGAGGACGCTAGTCGCGAATAAGAATTCTCGACACAAATGGTTAAGTTGCTTGCACGTGTATGGTTAGCTGTCCTTTTCTTGTCTGTATAGGCAGCTTAAAGATGTAACTTCTGTCCTTATTCTTAGAATCTCTCTGGCTTAATAGTATTATTTTCCATCTACCTCACTTGTTCTTTGTGGTCTTTTCTGATTTGAATGTTCAATTTTGATATTTGTCAATAATTATCTGAAAACTATAAAATTCCTAAAGAAGTTGGAGCAAGTCTAGATCTCCAAAGGAAGCTTGAATAATCTGATAGCATTCACGCGACCAATCTGCTCTTTCTGACTGCCGTCAAGATCCACCGTTCTCCACCATGCCTGGGCCTCTTCGATCTGGTCATAGGGCGTGTCTGTATAGATTTTAGCCCAATTTCGCGCAACACATGATATCTCAGGAACTTACCGATGGAGAATAAACATCTTCCCACGCCTAACTCCTCAACACAGAATTTCAGACCTGGGGTTGAAAAGTTTCCCGAGGTAGTGATGAAAACGTTGTTGGCGAAATAATATTTGTAATCGTGTTTTGATGGGCGAGCAATTTTCTTGCTGGGCTTGTTGTACCAGTGTGAGGCTCTCCAAAGGTTAAAAGGAATGCTGGAACGAGATGTCAGATTCTGAGTTTTTTCTCGAAGCAGGGGCATAGGTCTTTACTTCTCCCCAAGATGTCCGACCACGATTTTCACATCAGGAAATCGATCAAAAATGCCTGGAAAGTCAGTAAAATACCGAAATAACCTTATACTGGATGGGAGTTACCTGAAGAGCACATAGCATAGATATGGAAAGATAGATCCAAGTGGAATTGGACACCAGCACCTAGCAGATGCATGCGAGAACCGTAAGCATAATCGTCCATGTCGACTTCCTTTTCAGTTGGATATCTCGGGTGAAAGTAAATCGGCACGTCAAGCTCTTCAACCTTCTTCCAAAATGGGTCATAAAGGGGCGTATCGTAGTACAGCTTTGTCAGGCCGTCGTTTCCAGTGCCCTGGTAGTCATTCACCATGCCTCCGGAAAACTTCAGATCCTTGACAGCTCGTTCTAGTTCCACGGCAGCCTGGTTGGGATCATGCATAGACAATGCTGCCAATCCACCGAAACGACTAGGATTCTTGGCAATCTCCCCTGCCAGCCAGTTGTTAAAGTCGGTCGCGGATTTCTCCGCCAGTTGTTGGTCGTGGATTCCTTGACAGCCTGGGCTTGTGAGGGACAAGAGCATAAATTCGACACCCTCTGCATCCATCGCCTCCAGACGCGAGCCGTGAATATCCATCAAACGGGCCTTGTGGGCTTCAATCGCCGGTCTACCTGCATTACCCGGCGTCAGGATTCGCTGGCATTCATCTAGAAGCCATGCTGTATCGGGGCTGATCACCGCTTCTTCGACGGCTATGGTGCCTGTGGGATGCATTTCGGAGTCTTGCTGTGAGACGTATCTCAAAGCCCAGTATTTTTGTTTTCTAGAAACTTTCAGTTTGGGTGAAGTTTGAATATATCTCTCAATCCAAGTTTATCGGCAGCTTCGCGGCCTGATGATCCCGAGATCTGGTTGTAACCGGAGACAACACGCCGAATAGTCTTCAATCATCTCACCTCTCGGATGTAAATGACCGACATCCGCGAAATAAAGCTTGACTTTTGTTGTGCCTTCTTTAATACATCCTGACCTTATCTGTTAAACTTTGAAGGCAAAAATGGCTCATCTTTATGAACTTGCGAACTTCGTTGAGGTCCCATACAACAATGGCTGGAAAGAGGGCGACCAAGCCAAATATCCCAACACGCCAGCCTTTCAAGGATTCAATCAACCATGTCGAATTGAAGGCGAGATTGCCGACCTGCAGGTTGATGGTATGATCCCGAAGGAGATCAATGGCACATTCTATAGGATCCAGCCAGATCACCGTTATCCTCCCTCATACGAAGAAGATATTCACTTCAGCGGAGATGGGAGTATAACCGCTATTCGCATTCAAGATGGGCATGTAGACTTTAAGCAGCGCTATGCCAGGACAGACAGGTTTCTGGCAGAAACAGCTGCCAGGATGAGCCTCTTTGGTAAATATCGCAATCCTCATACCGACTCGGAGGCGGTTAAGGGCCTGATCCGAACAGTTGCCAATACGAACATCATATTTTGGCGCGGAATGCTTTTAGGTTTGGGCTCCCAGCATCACAGATATGAACCATTGTCTAAATCCAAGACAGCAACGAAAGAGGATGGACCGCCGTACGCGCTGGATCCTGTGACTTTGGAAACCATCGGGCGCTATGACTTCGAGGGCCAAGTTCGATCTCCGACATTCACGGCACATCCGAAATTTGATCCGGAGACGGGCGAAATGATCTGTTTTGGATATGAAGCAGGCGGGAACGGCTCTGACGGCTCTTGCGATATTGTCGTTTACACCATTGATGCTGACGGTAAGAAGACCGAAGAAGCCTGGTACAAGTCCCCGTTCTGTGGCATGATCCACGATTGCGGCATTTCGAAGAATTATCTGGTTCTTCCGATGACGCCTTTGAAATGCTCTGTCGATCGTCTGAAAAGCGGTGGCAACCACTGGGCTTGGGACCCCAAGGAAAGCCAATGGTATGGAATTGTGCCAAGGAGAGGCGGCGAGCCCGAGGACATTGTTTGGCTTCGAGCCGAGAATGGTGAGAATTTTCCCCGTTTATTCCATATACCAATACTAAGACGCTGTGCAGCCTTCCATGGTCATGTTGCCGGATGTTACGAAAATGAAGACGGCCATATCGTGTTCGACATCACGGTGTCAGATGGCAATGTTTTCTTCTTCTTCCCGCCCGACGAAGAACAAACAAGCAATTTAGCGGCAAGAAACCGTTTGCAAAGCGTCACCCATCGCTGGGTATTTGACCCAAAGAGTGAATCAGGCTCATATGTTCAACCTGAGATCCGCTGGAACACCAATGGTGAATTCTCCCGCATAGACGACCGCTTTGTCACCAAAAAGTACAATCATTTCTGGCAGGCATGCATTGATGGATCAAGGTAGCTTTCCATCTCTTTCGCACCTGGAAAATTGATCTAACACGTTCACAGAGAATATGACGCTGCCGAGTGCGGCCCTCCTGCTGGAGGTCTATTCAATTGCCTCGGTCATCTTACCTGGGATGGTCAGAAGGAGGATATTCTTTGGGCGGGCCCACGAGCGACTTTCCAGGAGCCAACATTTATTCCGAAAAGAAACGGCGGGGAGGGTGAGGGTTGGATTATCGCCCTTGTGAATCGCCTCGATGTGCTTCGCAATGATATCGTGATTGTTGACGCGCTACATGTCGCAAAGGGGCCGGTTGCTGTAATCCATCTCCCCTTAAAATTGAAGCTGGGATTGCATGGGAACTTTGTGGATCACCGCGATATTTTAGCTTGGCAGCAACGGAGAGCTCCTGGAGGCGATGTTGGTCCAGTTCAACCGGCTCGGAAGCCACTGGAGTGGCAGCTTGAGTTTTTGAAGGATTAATAGCAAGGGAGACGTGGTATTATATTTCATTATCACTTCTATAAACTGACTTACTGGTATCACTGGTATTCTAATTGACACATTCATGCACTGAACACTACGTGGCTATATATTCCATTCGCCGATACCGTGGGGGCTGCCATGGTAGTCAATTTAAGGACTGCACGCCCTTGCCTACGCACTATGAACTGTTAGTCCTTAATCTGACCCTAAAGTTTTAGGTGGGCATGTTATTCAAATAGTATCAATAATTCTGATATCGTGTGGCTAATTTTGCAGATTATCCCGAGTTCTAAAGTCAACATTTTTCCATAGCTTTCCCTCCTACCACTAAACTGTTTTCAATGAAAATTTTCCCCCTCCCTACACGCTATCCACAAGATCAATGTGGCGTAGTCTAAGCAAGCTTTCAATTCACTTGAAGTGCGGGGATTCTCGCGCCTCCATGCCTCAGTGAGCCTCGGAGCTATAACTCCGAAGACGTCGGATTAATGGACCCGAGGCATCGTTACAGCCCAACTGCCGTATCCGAGCACTGTTATGGTCCATTAATAAGAAATCACATCTATCCAGCATCCTGATGCATTTTGATTGCAACTGTCGCGATATTCAAAAGAGCCCAAGATCATGACATTGACGCAAATCCCGAAGGTTAAGTCTTTCGAGACACGCCTCTTCATCAATGGAAAGGTATACGGCCTTTGCATGTTCAAAAAGCATTAACTTGAAAGTCACTAAAACTATTATCAGTTTGTAAATTCATCCGATGGGGGAACATTCCCGTTGATTTCTCCAACAACCAACGAGAAATTTGCCGAAGGTATCTATCTGTTCACGAAAAACTACATGGTTTCCGTTCGCTGACAATTCCTTTCAGTATCCGAGGCAACCGAGGATGACACAAATCGCGCAGTGGCCGCTGCAAAAGCAGCGTTTCCAGCCTGGTCTGCTCTGTCTCCACGGGAGAGGGGCTCCTATCTCAAGAAGCTGGCCTCACTCTGTCTCGGAGCCCATGATGAGCTGGCTGAACTAGAGGCACTATCCATGGGTCGCCCTGTATCTGGGTATTTCGAGGCTTTTGCTGCCGCCGACAATCTGAATCACTATGCAGAGTCAGGTTACCAAGCTCTGGGAACATCGAGTGTAAACACTCCTGAGTTCGTCAATATGACCCTGCGCCAGCCGTACGGTGTTGTTGCCGCTATTATTCCTTGGAATGTACCGGTCTTGTTTTTGATCAACAAAGCAGCACCGGCTCTCATTACTGGGAATACTGTGGTTGTAAAGAGTAGTGAGAAGGCTCCCCTTACGGTATGTTGATGATTCTGTTGTTATAATTTTGTATAGTCACTTACTGTTTTCCTAGTGCGCTAAGATTGCCACCCTTATTGAAAAGGTCGGATTCCCGCCTGGTGTGTTTAATATCATATCCGGACACGGACAAATCAGTGGAAATGTTCTATCTCATCACATGGATGTCCGTGTGATCAGCTTTACAGGATCCGGCAGAACCGGCCGTCTCATCCAAGCTGCAGCTGCAAAGTCTAATCTTAAGAATGTTATTTTGGAGCTTGGCGGGAAATCCCCCGCAGTGATATTCGAAGATGCCGATATCGAAAGAGCGGTCAAAGAAACCAAACATAGCATTCAATGGAATAGTGGTCAGGTGTGTATGGCCAACTCCCGCATCTATGTGCAGGAGTCTATTGCTTCAACTTTCATCGAAATGTTCCATAAGAGCTTCGCCGACGTGAAAAGCGGCGATCCTCTGCTTCCAGACACGAACCATGGCCCGCAGGCGGATGCAATGCAGTTCAAGCAAGTGCAAGCTTATATCGAGGAAGCTAAGACAGTCGGAAAGATGACTCTTGGAGCAGAGCCATTTGGACATCAGGATGGTTTCTTCGTGCCACCTACCGTGTTCTTAGAAACGCCAGAGAACACTAGGGTGATGAAGGAGGAGATATTTGGCCCGGTGGTACATATCAACACCTTCCGCGATGAAGAAGACGTAATCGCCAAGGCGAATGACACCGAATTCGGGCTATATGCTTCGGTCTACACAAATGACATCAGCCGGGCTCTGAGAATGGCGAAGAAGTTTGAATCCGGGACTGTTGGGGTGAATTGCACCAGCCCGGCTAGTGCTCACGATATGCCATTTGGAGGATACAAAGCCAGTGGAATTGGTAGGGAAGGTTGGACTGTCAGCATGTCTAATTACTTGGAAACTAAGACCGTTCTTATACGGGTTCCATCATTGGGGAGCTAAGGAGGAGACTGGGAGACTGAGAGACTGGAATTTGGATAGATGCGTCGTTGACTGTCAATAAACTTTCGATTATCAACAAATATTATTCAGAGATGTATCAGCAGCAAGTAAATGATACTTGCGCGGGCGGACTGAATCGGAGGAATCAGAGGAATGAGAGGAATGCACGCACGTTGTAATTATACGTTGCACCTACATGCAGAAAATGGGTGCATAAACTCTTACATATTTCCTACGGAAGCTCGGCTTCGAGCGCATCAACGCTGATCTTGGGATCTTCGTCCGGAGCAATATGTACATCGCGGTATAAGGACCAGCTCCCGAAGACGCAGGCTGGGTGGATGCCGTGACACCAGACGGTCGACAGCTGGATATCTCTCTTCGTTTGTCCCTGACCTGACCTCCGGTCACATGGCCTACCTTATTTAAGCTCTCCCCACCTCCGTTAGATCTTAGCCTCTGCAACTCCCTCGAATCTATTTTTTCCCACTAAGTGGTTCCTCCTTCTGCTGTAGTTTACATCCTAAGAGGTTATGCGCCCTCGCGCGCTAGCGAGAGTCCTCACAGTCTCTCGCTAACCTGTCGCTTGCTACTTTCTGCTGCCCGGGAGTGTAGCAATTTTTTTTTTCTGATATTCGACCTTCTCTCGCGCTCCTATTACGCGCTCTAGGCTCTTAGCTTCTCCTGCTTAGGCTACTAACGCCCTCCTTACGCTCCTGTAGCGCCTTTCCTTAGGCTCTGTTACCCTCTTTACGCTCCTAAAGCGTCTCCTATCCTTCGCGATATCGGATAAAATTATAGACTCTGTTACTAAGCTTAAGGGTAAATCAAATTATAATATATAGCGTTAAGATATTTAAGTCTACTTCGACTATAAAGACCTCGATCTCTAGCCTATTCTAACTAGGGCCGTAACTTCGTCTATCGACTCTCCTCTTCCTACTCCTTCTACTATATATATCCGATAGTATATCGCCGATAACTTAGGGGACTCTCCCGACCTAGTTACCGACACCGAGATTCGTGAGTAGATTAAGGAGTATAACTTAGATATTAACGATAAGTATATCTAGTTCTATAAGGCTAATACCGACTATCTCTATTACCTCTCCTTGACCCTTAAGGATTATATTAAGCTATTTATCTATAGTATTCGTGACTCTGTAGAAGCTTTTCGTATTATCTATAATACCTATAGCGTAGTTAACGCCTATATCTTCTAACTTCGCTAGAGTGCCTAGATCTCCTATTCCTATAAACCTAGTAGCTAGGCTAGCCTATTCCTTATAAAGTAGAAAAAGGCTCTTACTAAACTACTCGAATATTCTAAGGTTAAGCTACCCTAGTCGTTCTAATACGCCTAGTTTATCGAAGCTATCCGCTCTTATCTCTCTACTAAATAGTTTATAATCTTATTTAAGCCCGATCTATCTAGTCCCTATCTTATCGAAGAGACCTTCTCCGAATTTATATCTATAGAGTCGACTCGCTATTACTACTCTATAATAGCCTTATCCTCTAGTAAGAATAATAAGGATAAGGAGAAGAATAAGGATAGTAAGGATAATAAGAGTAACTATTATAGTTAAAATATAGAGAATAAGAACGGTAAGGATAAAGGAAATAAGGATAATAAGGAGAAAGAGGAGATATAGTAGTATAATTATTACTATTATAAGGTCTGCTACTCGACTAATAACTATATATTTAACCTGAAGAATAAGGGTAAGATACTATAAGCTTATAGTCCTACTACTATCTCTATCTCTACTAATAACTCTAAATCTACTAAAAAGACTAACGATAAGCTAAATACCTCTACTATACGCTTTAATACTAATAGATACTTTATAAGTACTTCCTCTACTATTATTAGAATAGATCCTATTATCGAAAAGACTCCTAGCGTTACTAGCGCTATTATAGACCTAGATACTAACTAGGATATTTAGATACTTAACTATAGTACTACTAACTATATAATACCCTATAAATCCGCCTTCGTTACGTTTACTCCCTATTATATTTATATTAGCCTACCTAATAGTAGAGACTCTATGTTAGCCGGTGAGGTCTCTGGTCAGATGACCTCGTTAGTGGCCTGAGCCGTTAGGCCATTAACTACCCCGTCAGTAGCTAAGGCCTACGGTCTAAATCGCTACCTTATTCCCTAGGCACCCGCTTTATCCTGCAGAAAAGATCTACCTTATTTATTCTGTAGAAGAACCCAGTCTTTACATATTAATCTTCAACAGATTCGTCCTTACCCCTCCTTGAAGCAATAATACCGGATATAATATCCAACTTCCCCGCAGTATCCACCTAATGTATTAGCTTATTACGGACCCCTCTAGTCCGAACCTTCTTTATGTTGACTTGAATCCTATATCAATCTTTACCCTATCATGTTGGCTATAAATATAGCCATCCTTTATATATTATTAAGTTAGTCAGTTAAATCTTAGTCGAATCTCACTACGTAGTTAAATCTGTAAGATCTCTACTCATTTAAGTCTTCCTTATCTTAGTCTTTACTACTCTGTTGGCTGCCAGACCACCTAGAGCTACTTATCTTATCTTTACCTTTAGTAGAATCTTCACACCTTAGTATCCTTCATACTGACTGCCCTTACGTATCTTCGCCACGTGATACCGGCAACTTAGCGGACTTCATCGCTTCTTACTTCTTACCTAGAAGCACCACAAAGTCTGACAGTTATGAGCCCGAATCTGTTCTAACTAAAGATTTCATCACATTTTTCTATCCTTTGGTCTGATCTCCGACCGTATTATCTTACTTAGTCAAGACCTTTCGTCCTATCTTTTATTATCCTTTATCTTCATCCTTCGCCATAGCTAAGACTAACTAGCAAACCATCAACCTAAGGACCCCTAACGATTAGGTTCCTTAGTACGCATTAGTGAAGATATAAGCAACGATATAGAATGTATAGTAATATATCGACCCCGAAGCGCTATTAATATCTCTTCTACTACCGCCGGTTTCGCCGATCTGTCCTACTACTAAAGATATTAAGGTAGAGGCCCGTAGCCTTATAGAGCTTAATACTAAGGAATAGTCCTTATATAAGCTACTTATAGGCGAATATAACCGTTAACTTAC
>JAXQJV010000586.1:0-16757 GCA_037042255.1 Penicillium sp. PG106-07D
ATGGGGTTGGAGCAGGAAGCAAGGAAGGTTCAAAGGGGAGGAAAGAGTGGCGGCTGACGAGGGCTGGTTGAGTTGGGGGGAGGGGGGCGGAGAACAACAATTAATCCGAGTCCCGCCTTACGTTCGTTACAGTTCTAGCGTGACTGTACAGAGAGCCCTGGACGTCATGGAACGTGCCTTTCAACACGGACTTGATTAGTGAGTGAACGGAAATATTTGATGTGGAAATCACTTAAGCTGGATATCATGATCTATTCTTTATTCCACGGAATATGCTATCTATTCAAAATTTACAAATCTCCTGGCTGTCTATTGCGACTGAGAATATCACCGGAGTGTTATCCTGCAGCGTGAAACCCTTGAAACCCTGCCACCACCGCCACCTCTACGATTTGTGGTTCGATATGCCCTTGGTCTTTGTTCCAACTTGCCACTAACGAAGATTTCTTTCACGATCAAAGAGCCCACTGGTGAAAAAGGATCTAGCTAATATATAGCCATTCATTCTTTTCAGGTGCCGATGACAGTCAGTCTCGGGCGCAGAACAAAGTACAAACCTGTTTACGGCAGTTCGGGCAATGTGGAGTGCAACCAAGCAGCAACAGCGATGGCGGTCCAGACAGTATACTGACACTCGCCACAACCAGTCACGTGGGAGGTGGGTCTCGCTCAAGCCGGTTGGCTTGCTTAGCTGTGTTAGTCCAGTGCGACTACTTTATACTTGTTCATCACGTAAATCATTGTCAACGCAAAATATTATGGCCATTATGAGGAACGCAAGGCCATTCAACGCCTTGATGGGGCTCGAGGCTACATGCGCACATCCTTCAATAAAGATATAATATGCTGGCAAATCCTTGAGTTGAGCGTTGGGGGATCCTGGATTCATTCATGGAAATCAAGTTTCGGGCTTGACGCTGGATTCTTCCTTGGTAACCCTTCAGCTTAGACCATGGAATTTTCCTCGCGTCGGTGTTTGTTGATACCACCACTCGGAGCCCGAAAAGGTCGCAAAGGGATAGCTCCCTTTAAAATAGGGTGATAAAATGTGTATCTTCACATAATCTAATCCAAGGGATTTCCGATGTGGTCCGGTCCCCACTCTCCCTAGACTCGTCTGTTTACAACATGAACCCGGTAGTCTCTACGTCGACTGCAGGTACCCTATTCTTGTACCCCTGGTCGGCTTGACAGATAATATGGAAAGTTTTGTGAAATAAATCCCGCTTGGCCACGAGCTTGCCATTGGTGGGTAAGAAGTAAATCAGACCTATTAACATTCACTGCGTGGAAACAAGTGAATATCATCCAGATTTCATATGAGATGTTTATAGTGCAGAGCGATCTTCCTAGTTTCAACCACTGCAGATGAACGCGGAGCCATCCATCCAATTAAATTGATTATTACGCTTAGGTCGATTGGATCGCATAACTTGCAAAATTCAGTTTGATTGGCTCACATTAGTGGATGTCAGCCCTGATACATTGCTCGAATTCCGTGATACTTAATGAGGATGGGATATCCTTCGTGCGAACCTTTCGTTAGAGTTTGGATGCATTTCAGGTAAATGGGGCTCTACGACTACAGTATCTCCTCCCGCCGTATTCTAAAATACTTTTTGAGCGTATTCGCGCTTCTGCTAGTACTTATCAAGAAAAATGTTTGTTCAATTTCTGTTCCTGTTGAGCCTCATTTTTTGGTTTCGGTCTAGGCGCGAGCTTACCTAATTCTGCCCTAGAAAAATAGATTTCTAGGCACCTACCGTACCCTGAAGCGCCCTGCTAACTAGTATCTCTAATGAACCTATATTCCGTGAACCCCGTAAGTCTAGATTGCTAACAGCGCCTGCTAGACAATCGTGATTGGCTATTAAGCCTATTTAAACGCACTCTACACGCTAAGTCCCGTCTGATAGATTTATGATATAACCGCTGGCTAAAGAGTCATGTGTTGGTGATAGAGCGATATTAGCCCGTATAGTAAACTTTTCGATGAACCAGGATAATTCAAAGACTTGATTGGGAAATTCGTCGGGCTGATTTATGCTCTTATGTACTGGTCTTAAATTCCGCCCTAGATATGTTCCGGAAAGATCTAATTCTAACTCCAATTCGATTCCTAGCTATTGAATATAATCACTTGCCTTAGCTTAGCACAGTCAGAATATCTACTAGCACTTTCACACTTACGTCTCTATCGCTTGTCGATATGCTAAAATACTATATACCTACTACTAGTATTATTCTCTATTATTTGGCTTTATGATGCTAGGCTGACTTCTGCATAGAGATTCCTTTAGGGCATCTGAACAACTGTTTTTATTACTTAAGAATCTAACTCTGAATGAGGTTCTATTGAAAAATGGTTGTGATGTTATGCCTTCTATTTTCTCTTTCAATTGCCTGTATTCGCTAGCTTTGAGGAACTATCTAGAAGCAAGTAGCTTACTTAAGGTGCTCGGATCTGATGATTTGTTGCCGCACTTAATGCGACTTTAGTCCATTGAAATATCCCGATAATGGTATATTGGGAGAGTTTGGAGCCGTAGACTCTTGCGAACTCCCTCCTATCTTTCGAAGGGCCTCGAGCGTTTATTCCTGTCGTGCCCTGATGCTTTTGAAATCAGGCTTCTAAGTTCGATATTTAACCATAAATCTTTGTTGAACAGGCTTCTGTTATATCCCACAGGTAAACCGGCGGCAAAATCTATTGCGGCTATTAGCGTCCTAGTTATCCTTATTCACTACTCTCTTAAGTAAGACCGAATCTTATTTGCTTGTGGCTTAGCTATTCTTCGGAAGATCTAGTAAGTATAGAAGACTTATTGTCCCCGCCTTCGACTACTGCATGTTAGAGCTATCTAGCCGCTAGCATACGAGGGCTATCATAAGCAAGAAGGCGATAATTTGGGTCTAAATCCTCTACTGTGCTTCTAGTGGTTTATGAACTTGCGAGTCTAGCCTTTGGACCGAAGGGTCTGCCGAGTCTATAAGTTCTTGCCTACGGACACTTTTCTTATCGAATTTACAAAAATCGGCTACCGCGTTACGTGATCTAAACATACCGAGAGGTCACAAAGGCAGATATCTCGGAATAAGATATCTTGTACATTAATGCAAATATCTTAGAAGACTACCCGGAGGATTCTATTTATAATAGCTGCTATTTTCGTTGATACCCTGGACTATCTCTCGCTTATTCTTAGAACAGTATTTTGATCACATAACAGGCAAAAGATTGTTTGTTATCTGAATCCTCCTTTAGTTCAATATCATGTAGCGTGTCTGCAGGCGAAAATATGAATAGAGTCACAGTGCTTATCCCTGACTGATTGTAATTGTCTACACTTCACGGAGATAGTGATCCGTTCGGTTCGGAGTCACAAAACGAAATGAAAAACATTGATATGGTGTGATTCGCCACGGACTGTTACTCAAGAGATTGCTAGAGATCCATTCCTGCCATCCCTTATGTGAATTTCCCCCTTAAATTAATTGACTGTGCTCGCCTTAGTGTGATCCATTGGTGTGGGTAGATGGGCGGGAGGCGAATGTGCGTAGATAGAGCGGTTCATGGTCGAGTCAGATGTTGTGTAGGGTTGGTTGAATAGGGATGACGGTCACGAATCTTCGTTGGATTATATATCAAGATCGGCAATTTCAATAAGGCGGTCCAACTGAATTTAGCCTACCGCTATGTTCAAGTCGTTAAAAGCAATTTCTAGTTAATATACGGTTATTCATTTCGTCAAGCTATCTAATAGCCTCTTTTGCGACCAGGGATGGTTGGTTGAATTTGGTCGGGTTGTAAAAGGTAATTCTTGGGTTCTCCACAAGTTCAAAGTAGAGGGTGCGGAGATATTTAGTCGCTTAGTTATGTTACTCTCTATGATATGGACCTACCTTTCTGGTCCTCTGCGTAGTCAGTCTCGTGATCTCCGCGAGGTTTTGTGTTCCTATCTAGCTCGCGTATCTGGGGGGCTCCTAATATATCTAGTATGCCCCGTAGCTCTATATAGACGTTAGAAGCCTTTATTTAACTGTCTCTATTTTCTGTACTTACCTTCGATCTCTTCCTTTGCTTTTGACTTTTCTTCCGGATTATGGAAATGATCTGGATAGAGAGCGGCTAGAATTTGCCAGAGTTTCATAGGACCACGCTTGGACATAGCTATTACAGTTAATATGAGATATCTGCCTATTCTCTGAAGTAAATATAGTAGATCTTCTAAGAAGCACGATTATATGAAGATCATGGTTATTACGATCACGGTTGTTCTCTTATCCTTACCTATACTGTCTCTATAGAAATATTATACGCGCTAGCCATTTAGTATAGTGAACTCCCCTTTTCAAGAGAAGTCCTTATTACCGATAAATTCCTGGGCGCGAATGAAGCTCCCCAGAGCCGCTAAGGGGAATATTCGCCTATCCGCTGGGATAATGGAACTCTTTGCACATATTCGCCAGTGCAGATATGTGTCTTTCTTTTTGCTCTTCTATTGCGTACATAAGCAACTGCCACAACTCAACAAAGTGGTCTCTCATGATTTGGCCCACAGCTATGCCTAAGCCGCTGAAGCAATTAAAAGTCAACAAGTTGCCGTTTATCTTACCGATCTTGTCAATAGCTTCTTTTGCTGCCGGGGACGGTCCGTTGTATATGTTAGGGTTGTAAGGGCAACCGTAGAATTGTTTTCTATTTCAAAAACTGTTGTGAATCCTTTTACTACGTGTTTGTTTCGGGTTACAACCACTTCGAGCAAAGGAATTGACCACTTTTCATAGGTTTCCCACTTTATATCACCGAGTTTATCATAATATTAAGCCCTTTCACTCTTCCTTCTACCCGTGCTACGTATACTAGACAAAAGTACTTTTCTTAGGACTTTGGATCATATACAATATCTCGTGAAATATAAATATCTGTCAAAACCGTCAGATTCTTAGGCTTGTGAATCTCTACATGTTCTAGACCCAGCTAGATCATATAGTCAGACGTCCGTTAGAGCGGTGCTTATGACCCTCATTAAATCAGATGCCTTTGGACAACCCTAGATGCGTAAACGGAGCATAAAGAGTACACGGCTGGGTTATTGATTTTTCACGCTGCACTTTGTCGACTCGCCGCCACGCTTCGTGCGGCAACTCTGGAAGAGATATCGTGGTTGATCTTGAAGATTCAGAGTTTGCCAACTGATCAAGACGGAGTTTATTATCTTGTTCAAGTGTAAACTACAGGCCTTTGGGTCAATATGATGCGGCTTACGTCCCTTTTAGCTAATTGTCAAAGCTAGGTTCTGCTCAAAAGAAGCATACTCTACTATTCCCGCCTAAGAACAATCGGAATGGATCGCTGGAAAACAAACGAGATGAATATGTGTACTGAATCTGGAGCCAAATCTATTCGAATTTCTCTGAGTACGTTGAAACAGACCATCCCTTTTTATTAGACTCCATGATTTTCCTCTTGACTTCCAAGCTCAGGCGTAAATTTTTCTCCTGGGTAACTGAATCAGTGCTGCTTTACCGTTGCTGCTCTACTGTAATCAAGAATAGGAAGATGATGCAGATCTAAGTTAGCCATCGCTCTGGTGGGCCCTGATTACTGTAGGCCCGGATTATTCCACAGGCGGTGACAAGTAAATGGTGGTGTATTATAGCATTCTGTAGTTCCATTCGTCCTATAATAACTCTGCCAGAACTTGGTACATGAGGAGCTATTATACGATAGCTGGTCTTTGTCGGGATACCAGGTTGCGTAGTCACTGGTCACGGAGATATCCAACTGCTCTTGCTCCACAAGAGTTCTATTGAGCCGGAAACCTCGGGCAACAATGGCGTTTGAGATATTTCGTGCGAGCCAAGAGTTATTAAAGTAAGTGAAGGCCTGAAAACCCCCTTCGCGGTTCGGTGCGATCCAAGCGTCAAGTTCTAATGGTGCAGCAAGAATGGTCAACAAACCTCTCTCCGTTACTCCAGAAGAGGCAATTACGTCAGTTGGAGGATGGAGCGCAGGTTGACTCTTGTTGGAGATCGGAGTCGCTCCTGCTACACAGAGGAAGACAGTAATCACTAGAGGGAGACCGGTCATGGAAGGCATCTTTGAGAGTATTAAGAAAATGGATGGAAACTTCGATTAAGAGAAATAGATTCCCACCTTTATAGGCTACTTAAATCTCTATCAGTAGCGATCCACAGGCGTTGGCTTCCAGTTAGTTGGTTGGTTAGTTGCTTGGGGCCATTTACCCTGACCCCGTGCAGTAAAAGCGATATGCAGGTTACAACTACTTTCTAAATACATGTTTACTTTATACTCATTCTATTTTCGTTTGATAAATTGCTTGAGCTTAGAGAAGAACTGCTCAATTAGGTTCAGATCCGGTGAAAGCATTATCTATAACGAGGACCGCTTTAGTTTAGGCTAACGGTTATAGCGGGGATCGAGGGAACGCGAAGAGGTTTTTCCCGACATTAACAAGGTAACTGATGCTTATGATTTCTGAGCTGAGGTCTGGCGTGCATAAGGCACTCTACGATGACCCTGACATTACGTCAAAATCACTCAGGGAGCAGTTTAAGAAACTACTCCTTTAACCGCTGCTTAATCTTGAGTAACTCGGCCGACAATCTCAAACTGCTGTGATATGATCGACGCTTTAGACGAATGTGAACATGATCAAGATATTCGAAACATTATTCGATTACTGCTTCTTCCATGTAAGGCAAAATCGGTTTGTCTTTGGATCTTCTTGCCTAGCAGACCCGAACTTTTAATTAACCTCGGCTTTTCGGAGATCGCGGATTATAGATATCAGGACCTAGCTCTTTATAAGATACCCGAAGAAGTGACGGAATATGACATACGTTTATTCTTGCAGGACCGATTTACGAAAATCAAACACGATAGAAATATTTCCGAGGACTGGCCTGGCGATGACGTTATCCAGAAATTGGTCACGATGTCCGTTCTACTATTTATTTCGGCTGCTACTATGTGCTGTTATATCGAGAATGCAAAATAGGAATCTAAATTACGCCTCGCAGAGCTTCTAACGGACTAAGCTAAATATGTTTCGAAAATAGATAAGATATATATAGTAATTCTGACGCGACAACAGTACTAGACGATCAAGAGAGTGATGAATCGGAGTAGTAGTAGCTTCTGCAAGAGTTCCAGGACATAGTCTGTGTTATTATCCTTCTTGTAATGAACATAGCAAGTGTAAAGTTCGAACGTGTGGTTTACTATAGGCTATTAGGATGCTTTAGCGGAAGTTGCCGTTTTAGGAAGTTTGTGAGGATACCTAAGGCTAGTAGCCTATAGAAGGCCTAGCTCTTACTTCTGTAGTTTTCTCCTTCTCTTCCCTCCCTAGACCTAGATGATTCGTTGAATGCACTACTTGAGTCTTCTCTTTTGACTGGCCGTTATACTTCTCGCTATTCCGCTTTCTATGAATGCGCTATCGCTACTTCTTGGGATAGGAGCAGACTAGATTAATAATCGATTAGATTTATTCCGCTCTGTTTTGAGTATTCCCGGTGATAGGGAGCAGCCTGTTAGGATTCTATATCTATCATTTCGGGATTTTTTGGTCCGGTCTAGTAGTAAGTCTTTGGGTAGATGAGCGAAGAAAGCATAAAGAAATTGCTAAGTCCTGTCCCAAAACAATTCAGAGTTATCTACAGAGAGATATCTGTAACCTAGTAAGCCCTAGAACTTATAGGGTAGACATTGACCCTAAATATATCCGCTACTATCTACCGCCGGAATTATAGTACCCTTGTCGCTACTAGATACACTATCTCGAGCAAGGTTAGGATCTATCTTCTAGGATAGAAGGTATATTACTATTCCTCTAGAAGTATTTTTCTGCACTGGCTAGAGGCGATAAGTCTACTAGGTCTAATATCGGAGGTAGTAGGTATGCTTAATCTCCTCAGCGAACTTTACCAACTTCAATGTTATATTGAGCAGATCATCCTGCAAATGATCTATGTACAGGATGAGGAAAAATTCCTGGCGTACATCAGGGTCGGCCGTAAAAATGGGATGGCCCGATCTATTTGCGTCCTGATTCGTATACTTTTCAAAGGCCGAAAATGCCTCTAAAGAGGCTCTAGCTATACTACTAAGTAATATAGTATATAGCTATTTAAGTCTTATACTAATAGATATAAGGTGACAGTAATTCTGTAATATCAGATTTTCTACGTGATGGAACGGGCTTTATTCTGAAAAATCGCGAGATAGCGGATGCAGCACCACTTCAAATTTATTGCGCAGGGCTAGTGTTTGCACCTCGAACCACAATAATTCGTAGAGAGTTCAAGTCAGAGCTTCTAAGTTAGATATACTAATTTTCGTAAGTTAATGAAAAATGGAGTGCAGAATTATAGGCTCTCGAGGGCCATCCGGCCTAGGTTGACTCGATGGCCTTCTCGCCCGACGGCCAGCTGCTGGGGTCCTGTTCCCTAAATACCACAGTACGGCTCTAGGACACGGCGACGGGCGGCCCGCAGCAGACTCACGAGGGCCATTCGGCGGTTGACTTGATGGCCTTCTCGGCCGACGGCCGCCTTCTAGCATCCGGCACTAATTGTGATAAAATAGTGCGGCTCTGGGACATAGCGACGGGCGGCCGGCAAGGGTTCTTGAACACTAAAGAATTTGTCAACAAACTCGACTTTTCTCAAAAGGGTTTATATCTAATCACTAACTCAGGCACCCTCGATGTTAAGTCCGGGCACGAATCTTGCTTCTAATTCACCTATAAGAATCCGTCGATCTTCATTGAGCAAGGACAGTAGATAAGCCTGAACGGAAAATATGTACTATGGCTTCCTCCTGATTTTCGGCCTAAACTCTCCGCGATTAACGGGGATTCACTTGCCTTAGGACACGTATTAGGGAGGGTTTCTTTACTATGATGTCGTCTATAGCAGGCGTTAATAATTTCCGTTTCATTCTCTATTTTCTAATCTTTTTGTAAAAGAATGACCCGGGAGAAAAATATGACTTTATATGTCCCTTTCGTGCTAATGGAACGTGCCATAAAGTTTCACGAGGCCAGATCCTATACAACCCACTGCGTGGTGGTTTGCCAAAATTAGATGGCTGTGTCAGTGACAAGATCTGGAAGGTTCTACGCCAGGGAAGAAAAAAAAGAGTACACACAATACCCCACTAAACAGCACTCAATTTACAGGGTAGAGTCTTATCAGTGGGCGCAGAATTAACAAGTGTGTGCAAATTGGTGAAGCTGGTTTTGCACTCCTCTGTATTTCATCATGATATAAAGTCGGCTTCTCTATCAAATTTTCACAAAGTGCTTCGAGTATAGACGCCGTAATACTTCGCGGGCGTCTAACACTATTTCGTAGCGCCCTAACCTTCCTAATACTATAAGGCTAGAGCGAATGTATAATATAGACCGTTTGCTATAGCCGGCGGCATAGGCTATCTACGACGATGTCGGTGGGTTACTCTCGATTATATAATAAATCAACTCGAGCTGTAGGGGTTTGAGGTTTAGTGCTATATTGCTCGATACAAAGTGACCTGGTTGTTTTGGATAAACGCGTTACTTAGACTTAGTCAAGGTACCGCAGTGGACTTGCCCCTAGTAGAGCGGGCCGACAACAGAACCGAGCTTAATAACATTATCTTGTCTTAAATAGCTACACTCTATCAGATTCTGTAGAATTCTCACGAGTTATCACGTGAAGTAATGCAGTACTGTAAAAGCTGACTTGAAGCATTCTTGGTAGCATCTACGTCTGGAGATGTACCGGATAAATTGCGGGGAATCGTTCGACAGAACTTGCATCAATGTTTGAACATGATAAGCCTTGGATACCAGACGTAGTCTAGAGGAGAGTTGACCATCAGCAAAGGCAATGCCCAATCTTCTATACTCCATCCCCAGGATCATGGAAGTCAAAAGATGATAAAAATTGCAAATATGGTGATGTGTTCATTTGCCAAATTAGAGTTTTCAGCTCACTGCGATCAGAATCAGCTACCACTATACATATATATTCGAAGAGCGTAATATGCCTTGGAGTTCTCAACTTGCCAAAGTAAGGAGTCAAGGCATTCTTCTGACATGAACCTACTCTATAAATGGATCACATTGTCTTTTCAACTTTTCCTCTACAGCAAGGCCTATGAGCAACTCCCTGGCATCACATCATCCAGGGCAAATGCTATTATTGTAAGCAGGCTCTCGTCAACAAGCACTTTCGGGAATGCAACAAACTCTAGCGGCAAGGGTGTCCAATACAACGGTAATGTCGGCAACCCATACGGAAGCAATATTATTGAAGTGTCTCATGACTCTGCCAATCAATATAAATATGTTATACGATTTGAGGCTCCATTCACAGAGAAAAATTGGACCGTAGTGATCTGGAACAAAATCGGACCCGATGGTCTGCTCAGCGGCTGGTACGGACATGGCTGTAAAACCTTCACGTTGATGCCTGGCCAAATTCGGTACATTGCAATTGATGAGGACTCTCAGGGCGGATGGGCTGCTGCTCCAGGTGTTTCTATACCAGTTGACTCCCAAGGTGGCTACGCTTCAACATGGGGAGAATTTGACTTCGGCTCAGCGATCAACTCTGGTTGGTCAGGGTTCGACGTGTCTGCTATAGCCGCACAAAATGCGGGCCTTCCAGTTCAAGGGATGAAAATTTGCGACGTTCTCACGGCCATTTGCTCTTATATCACCAAGGACGCTGTCATCGTTCACAATGCTTACATAAGTGCTCTTGCAGGTATAGGGGGCATCGGTGGCAATCTTTCGCCGGGCCAGTCAGGCTAGCAGTCACTGTTGATTATGATGTATCGTCTTAGTTATCCTGGCTGAAACCTTACAGCACCAACAGAGTGGACGTGGTCTCATGGAAAGAATCAAAATTAGGTGCAAAAGTGGTAGCAGTAAGCAGATATGTCAGTTATTATTATTGTTATCAATAAAGGGGTTTCCGAAAACAGATTATACAATCGGTTGGTTAGTTGGTTGATTGGTTTCATTTACCCTGACACCTCGCATCGAAAGCGATATGCAGTGTGACGGACATGTGGAAAGCGAGCTTGGAACGTGTGGCTTGGTGTGCTATTGGGATGCTTCAGCGGAAGTTGCCGTTTTGCGAAGTTTGCGAGGATGCCTGAGGCTGGCGGCCTATAGAAGGCCTAGCTCTCACTTCTGTAGTCTTCTTCTTCTCTTCTCTCCCTAGACCTAGTTTATTCGTTGAATGTAACATTTGCGACCTTCTCTTTTGACTAGCTGTTACATGCAGGATACAATAACTATACATATCTGTATGCGTATATATAGAATGTTCCACTTCCTGAAAGCCTCGTCAAGGCCTACTGTGGCCTAATTGCTGTCCTAATATTAGGTTGCCCTCGTGGCGCGCGACTCCAAAACCCCTGTGACGCGTCGGCGAATCCAAAACGGCCTTGACCGTCTTCGCCCTTGAGACGGTGTCTAGTTTACCTATTTTACCTTCAGTTAAGCCTCCCAGAAGATTCGAGACGCTGCTAAATGCGTCTCCCAGTTCACTCCGTAACTGCCTTCGAATATTCCTTAAATCTAGACAGTCTACTAGCACGTGGGTGACTGTTTCTTGTGCGCCGCACACGTATCGGTCGTCACCGCGGAAGCTAAAGCTCTTGGCGTAAGTAGATAACTAAATATGGCCTGTGCGTAGCTGTGTTAATAGGTACGGCCGGTTTCTGTGTAGGCTCCTATATAGCTCCCTCGTGTAGATCGTTAGTAGAGTGCCGCCGATCTTCCGTTCCTGGCCGCCTTTGACGATCTCTTTCCTGCTTCCACCGATTGAGGATATTAAGACGTAGGCGTGCACTCTGCCTCGAGTGTAGGGGGCGGAATGGGTAGGTTTTGCCGGAGCAGGCAGCGTCCTTGGTTAATCGATCCGTTTCCAGGTCCCAAGACGCTGTTTACCCTATCGTGAACTATATAGGTGAGTCGCCGAGACTGTCAGTGTGACGCGGGGATGGCAGAAGCAAGTTCAACTCGCTAGGTGCTCATGCGGTCTAGGCTCACGATTTTTGTTCTGTTCGCGTTATATTGTGACCTTCTACGGAGTAGGCAGTTGCTAACGAGGAGCGCATACTGTCGTACTCTAATCCGAGTATAATATATATGATGGGGTTAATTTGAAGTTCAGGAAGAATCCTAAGATTTTCCTTTCAAGACTAGTACGCTTAACCAATAGAATTCAAAAAACAGTTAAATGTGAAAGTGGCACCGCACTAGTTTCGGGACAGGGCTGTAATGCATTGAGGCCCGGGTATAGTGCGTCTCGAAACTGGTGCACCCTCCTCCACTCTTTGAAAGACTTTCTGGCCCCACATACAATAGGAACTAGTTCACATTAAGTATAACTCCGGAATATTAATATTCCTGTATCAGTCTCATTACCGAAATTTACTTCGATTAGAATACGATTCCCTGTCTTGTGAACGTATTGGCGATCCAAGTGGGCTAGAATTTTCCATAGTAATGCAAACAAATCAAACAACTGAGCTATTGTAAAATTCACTCATCCCGATAGGTCGCCCCGAATACCCCTGATTCCCCACCCCGAGATACACCGAAAAGGGGACGGTAATTTAAAACTCCTTTGAGTATAAAATACCGCCTTGCAGATCGACATGCGCCTAGGCCATCTACGAAGAAGCTGGGGTTGCCCTGCTGATATACTTGGTGGGTTTTCAAAGGGTTGAAACACCCTCTCCTCTCCGACCACTTCTATGCACCGCCTACAACCTCGCTCCGGTCCCAAATTACGCGTGGACTCGTTAAGATAGTAGTTGAACTAACTACTAAACACTATACAAACCTATTAAATTGGATGATTCGCCTATATGCATCCTATTCGTACATCAGATACTCGCCTACCTACCACCAGGGCGCCTGTTCATCCACCACGCCGGCGAAAATGCCAATTAGACGCCTATACGCGTACTTATTGTGATTTAAGGCTGCTACTACTTAGGAATGAAGCCGTAATATCGGAAATGATTCCTGACTATATATACGAAGTTCTAGGTTGATTGGAAGTCAACTTGGACTTCACGCTGTATATTTGGCCTCTTTGTATCTCTTTGAAACGATAATAAGTAAGCTTCCTTTTGTATCACAAATAGGTGGGCTGAGGTTCCTCAGGTGGGCTTTTCTACCTGTGCGAGAAATTCAATAGTCCTGCCGATCGGATCACGGGGTAGAGTTCATGTACTTGGCGAAATCGATGGGGCGCACCTATAGAGCGGAGCGATGTGGGGGCGCCGGAGGTAGGTTAGACCGAGGGGCATAGATAAGTTATAGCACTCTAATGTGGATCTAGGAGAAGAAACAGGCCAATTAAGTCTTTAACCTGTCATTAATCAAAAGCCCTATACATATTATACGCCTACCCGTATCTCCTGTTCTATACTAGCAAAACCTAGTAGTCTACTATGGAGCCCTCTTCTATACGGAGCCCTCTTCTATATGGAATTAGCCCTCTTCCGTTTACTATAATATTTAATAAGCCACGTCGGCTATATCACACTAGCTTATCTAGTTAAAGCCGACTATAGCATCAGAAATCTCCAAATTTCGCAAACTATACAATTATATAGTGAATTTTCTCCGTAACAACTAGCATACTTACATAATGCATAGCTCCAGATGATTTACCTAGAGGATATTGATTTATCTTAGTGCTATAACTAACTAATTAACTTCGTTCTTAAGAGAGTTATTAAGTAGCACCTTATATACTACCATAGAAATCCCCGGGGCACTATCTACGATACTATATCTCTAAGGAATATGCCCTCTCCCTAAAGAGCTTATTATATAGCGGACCGTATATCTTCCCTATACTCTACTCAAATAATATATAATATACTTAACCTATATTTATTAATTCTATGGCTTATTCTACTTCGGCTCTATTATCGTGTTATTTATTTATATTATTAGTCTCTTTATCTTAGGATAGTCCGCTTTAACCCTCGCCTTATCCTCGAGTTTATTGTAAGCCATAACCTAATATTGCTAAACTAGTATATAAAGGGCCCTACTCGGTGTTTATTCCTAGAAGAGGTAAGACGATATAGATTAATTAACTTCGTCGTTTAGATATATGATTTCTACCGCTACCCACCACCTCCGAAGGGGGTTTTAATAGATAGAACATAAAAGGCATGTTGCGATAACCTCCATATAACAGAAGATGTTTTTATTATTTCGCCCTCGTCTATATCGACTGAGATAGATAGCTTCGGTATGATATATCACCCTCTATCTCTAGCGGTAGTGTTAAGACTATTCTGTCCCCTTGAGTTATTAGTAGTTTTTGGAAAGCGGTAGTAGCTATTTAGCCTACGTTAACGTTCGCGTTAATAGTGCCTATCGTAGGCGAATAAGAGGTAAGCTTCTAACGCCGAAGAGAATTGTGGAGGTATAGTTCTGCTATTCAAACGATAACGAACCCTACCGATGATAAAGGTCTTCTCCGTCGATACTACGAGTAGGTTTTTTAAACCTTATAGCAAACAAATTGCCGAATTATTGCTAAAGCCTAGGTAAAAATAATTAAGCTATATAATAACTTTAGTTTCCCTTAATAAAAGGAAGACTATAGTAGATAAAACTATATAGTTTAGTGCCGAAGAAACTAAACCACTGACTATATAAAGCTCCTATAGGACTAATGATAATCTGTTTGCTGATGGTTAGGAACGGAGAAGAGGCTAGAGGAGGTACTATATATCTACTAATTTTATATAATAGTAGATAAATAATATATATACGTAAGTAATTTAATATAGATACTGCCTAGACTCTGCCTAGATCTGATCTGCAGAAATCTCTAAACTTAGAGGCATTTCCCGACCATATCTATCTATAATACTCCTAGGGCATTTATGTGGTACGATACAATATACATCGCTAATACTATAGTATATAGGTAATCACTAGTATTATATACGTAAAGTATTAGTAGCAGATTACTATATATATATTATTTGTTAACGTTTAGGGCTTAGCTAGATCTTTCTTTTGAAAGGGGTAGTTCTTTAAGTGATCTCTACTCCTGTCCTCCGTATCTAGATATCATCTTCTAACGCTACGTAGTAATTCCCTATTTTTGATTATTTACGTTGATTCTAATTCTCTATTATCTTGAATCTATGATTATAATACCTTTTCTATAATGGGCTATAGACTTTCTTTTTGTACGCAGTGAGTCGATATATATAGCGGGGGTTCGGTTTAGCTCGGGGTAGGTCGAGCTACGGATATAGACTATCGATCATCGATATAAATAATCTTTGATCGGCGATAAACTTTGCAGAATACCAGTAGCGCGGTATATTCGTAGATACTATTAGTAACTCGGCGACGTCTACAAATCTTAGAGCGTATTATACTAATTTATTGGAAAGCTAAATAGTACCGAGATTTAGCCACTACTAGATCGTATATCGTATTATCTCTTACCTTATTAAAATACGCAACGTGATTTGTATAATTGATTTTCATCGACTAAATGTGTTAAATAAAAGCTATAGAGATGCTGTTTCCCTTATAATAAATATACCTAGGTATCTAAAAAGCGAGCCACGGTGCTTTCCTCCGAAACCGTATATATGTTATTAGCGAAATTAGACACCTATTAGAAAATAATCCTATTAGCGCGAAACGGGCGATTTGTATATAACCAGTAGTTTTGAACATACTAAGTAAGGCCTCTGAATGTTATCTAAGATCTCCTCGGTATAAAAATATGTAGTATTGAGGCGAGTTATTATGTCCTGTGCTAGTGTTTCATCGATAGGACTTTCTGCCGACTCTTGTGCCGAGGTAAGGAACACAAAACTGAGTAAAGCGAATAGAGCTAAAAACTTTATGTTGTGCCTTAACGAATCTATTGAGCTATATTGTTTAATGATAAGAATACTATTTAGTGATCGAAAGAAGACTTAGGGTAGTATTTTATAAGACTGAAATAGTTAAACATTACATAATCTAGGGACTTTTTGTTTCTTTTAGACGATAATTATGGACGGTAGATATAAAGGAGAGAAATACGTATTAATTTTAAATATATTTCCTGTTGAGTTTATTGAATTATGTTGTCCTATATACACTTGATTTTTTAATACTTACCTAATCGGGTCGAGTGCTTAGGCGTTACTCACTAAGCCTCGAGGTGCGTGAGTAGCGGGTAATTCGGGGGTATCTCTTTATTAAAGGGTTCGGTTAGTTATCGTTACCTAATAGTTCTGCCTAGCCTAGTCGCCTATATCTAGTTCACGGATAAGGGTGCTATAACATTTATACTAGCTAAATAACGATCAGGGAAGGTAGAGCTAAATACTAAGGGGAATAACTCTAATTAAAACCGAGATCTATACAGATTATAGTATAGGGTTCTATAAGTAGGGCTTACAGGTAAACAACACATTTCGGCTTCGTCCCTAAATATTCTATAATAACGCACAGAACCAAGTATAGAGCATTTATCCCTATATAATACAGACGTATAGGTCATATAGCCACTTAGAAAAGGGTCACAATAAGCTAATAGAGTTTCCCGGTGGAGCGACAACCCTAACCACCATAGTATACGGTAGGAGGACGATAAACTAGATTAGTAGCGAAGGTGTCTCACTAGTAAAGCGCGTATAGGAGAAGGGTGGTGAGAAAGGAGGAGCAGGAGAGAGAAGT
>JAXQJV010000587.1:0-16812 GCA_037042255.1 Penicillium sp. PG106-07D
GTTGGTTAGCTCATGAAAGGGAGTCATTAGCAAAGCCATGTATACCCACAGATCCAGTCTTCAGTCTGAAATATGGCGGTCGCTCTTGTCCCCTGCGGGCATCCGCAGTGAGAATCCCATCATAGAAGTCCTCAATGGTAGATTCTTGGGAACATTCAAGGACGGAATAGGAGAGATCAAAAGTCTGAGAACAAACCTAGATACGGCTTAGCCAAAATCAAAGCTTGAGTGGAAAGAGTCGTCAATACCAAGGCTATTTCTTTGGCAAGGTCATCAATAAGTTCACCCTTGGTCTCGACGAGACAATGTTCTTGTGCGACCAAAGAGAGAAAAAGCGCGACTTCAAGATCAGAAAGTCCTCGCACAAACTCCTCAAGTGGCATCTTATCCATTCTGAAGCTCCATAGGCGATCGAGACGCTACCGAGTTCCCTCCGGTGAAGTCTGATGGCGTCACTGTTGGAACTTGGCTCGAAGGGGAGGCGCAGGCATGACATACAGAGTTATGGCCTGAATAATAAGGCAAAAGCCTTCCCAAATTGGACTAGCGTATTTCCCCGTGAGAGCCGCGGAGCTTCGCCCAGCCAACACCAACCACCTGAACAACACGGGGCATGGGTTGATGATCGTTCCAGGGCCTTCGTTTGTGATACATCCTGCCCAGTTATGGCGCCCTCCAATCCTCTCGCCAACTGGGAGAAGGTCGGCGACAGCTTTTACCGCAAAGTCTCCGTGTATGACGCTGTCTTTGATGAAGACGTTGAACTAGAGAACTACATCGTCGCGGGTGCCCCCTATGGGGGAGCTATCGGTATGGTCCATATCTGCTCACAAGGTGGAGTCCTAGCTGAAGCTTTTCGCAGCGCTCTATCGCGATGAGAGCAAACCATTTCAGTTGCGGGACAGCCAGGCTTCCCGGTCCAGCATCGACATTTATTCCTGCTCAGGAAAGCAAATAAATCGCATTAATGTTTGTTAATCCTCTTGAAGAGGCAGTTTTGATTAATTGAGCTAATTGCGTGCTAGTGGGAGCAAGCTACCATTCGTGGGCTCGGCTGGTCCGACAAAGAGGAGCTCCTCGTGGTGTCTGAGGATGGAACCGTCCGCCGTTACTTTGGCCTAGACGGCGAATTTACCTCGTTCTCTCTGGGAAATGTAAGATAACCTTGACTATAGCGTCTCTGTGACTGTTTTGATCTGACAATATCCAGGGCGCAGAGGAATATGGCGTGAGAGCTTGCCAGTTCTGGGCCTCAGGGCTTGTGGCGCTGCTGTCTAACAATCAGTTAATCGCTGTTTGTAAGTATGATGAGCCACGGCCGAGGCTACTGGCACCATGTCCTGAAGGCGAGGTGTCTTCTTGGTCATTGATCCCTCCAGCGCATACACTCTCCCGATCTGTGGAGGTTCTGCTCGCTGTCGACAAAACCGTGTACTTGGTTGATTCAACTGAAGCAGAGGACAAAATCTTGCAGGATGGCCCATTCAAGAATATCACTGTGTCGCCCACTGGTCGCTTTGTGGCATTGTTTACTGGAGAAGGAAAACTGTGGGTTGTCAGCAACGATTTCCAGAATAAGCTCAGCGAATATGATTCCAAATCCCGAGTGGCCCCCAGCAGTGTGAGCTGGTGCGGTGATGATGCAGTTGCACTTGCATGGGAGGATGAGATCCATCTTGTCGGACCTAACGGCGCGGCATCAAAGTAGGTATCACGCCCGACATTGCGATGCCAACCACTAACCATGATCGTTGTCAATAGGTATTACTATGATGGCCGGGTGCATGTCATCCCTGAATTCGACGGCTTGCGCCTTCTCACTAATGATACATGCGAATTTTTGCACAAGGTTGCAGGTGAGAAACCTCATTCTCCGGTCACCAAACACTACTAACTGAATATAGACGTCACAGCGGAGATCTTTCGGTTGGGCTCTTCATCGCCTGCCTCGGTGCTTCTCGATTCCGTTGATCAACTGGAGAAGAAGTCGCCCAAGGCTGATGAAAACATTCAACGCATTCGTTCCAGCCTCCCTGCTGCAGTAGATGCCTGCATCAAAGCTGCAGGTCATGAATTCGATGCTTACTGGCAGAAGCGGCTTTTGAAGGCTGCATCCTTCGGAAAATCTGTCTTGGAGCTGTACAACAGCGATGAATTTGTTGAGATGACTGAGAAGTTGAGAGTTCTCACAGCCGCTAGAGATTACCAGATCGGCCTCCCGATATCATATGAGCAATATCTCCGCTTGACCCCTGAAGGACTCATTGAACGACTGACCAGTCGTCACGAATATCTCCTTGCCATCCGGATTTCCGAGTACCTGCAGATCCCCGCAGACCGAATTTACGTTCACTGGGCTAGCCAGAAGGTCCGGGTTTCAACGGCCGATGATGAGGCCGTGTGCAAACTGGTTGTTCAAAGGCTGGAAGGGAAGCCAGGCATCTCCTTTGAGGTCATTGCGCAGACGGCCTATGATGAAGGTCGATCACACTTGGCGACGCAATTACTGAACCATGAGCCGCGGGCAGGTAAACAGGTTCCCCTCCTGTTGAATATGGAAGAGGATGAACTCGCGCTGGACAAGGCTATCGAGAGTGGTGATGATGATCTGGTCAACTATGTTCTGCTTCACCTCAAGGGCAAGCTCCCACTCGCAAGCTTCTTCAGAATGATCAACACTCGCCCTATGGCGTCAGCACTGGTTGAGACTGCGGCGCGGGGAGAGGACACTGAGTTACTCAAAGACCTTTACTACCAAGACGACCGGCCAATGGAAGGATCCAACGTTCTATTATCGGAAGCTCTACGAGAGACAGACCAGCATCGCAAAGCCGAGAAACTCCATCTGGCGTCACGACTTCTGTCAGATTCGAAAGACCCATCCGTGATGTTGCAGCAGAAACTTGTCTCTGAGGCTTCTCAGCTTCTCAAAGTCCAAGAGTCGTTGGATAAAGATCTCGCCGATCATGGGGAGTATTTTGGTCTCAGTCTGAACGAGACAGTCTACCGACTGGTTCGAGCTGGCTACAGTAAGAGGGCACAGAAGCTACAGAGCGAATTCAAGATGCCCGAAAAGACATTTTGGTGGTTAAGGCTCCGCGCGCTGGTGGCCAAACGCGACTGGGGCGAGCTGGAGGAGACTGCCAAAGTTAAGAAATCTCCGATTGGGTGGGAGGTAAGATTGAGAAGATCTCATTGTTTTTTGAATGCGCGCTTACGCGAATGGATATAGCCCTTCTATAACGAAATCCTTGGCGCCGGAAACACAAAGCTTGCCTCGGCCTTCGTCCCGAAATGCACACAACTTCCTGTCGCCGACCGGATGGAGATGTGGGTCAAGTGCGGAATGATTGTGAAGGCAGGAGAAGAGGCGCATAAGGCCAAGGACGTGAACTCCCTCGAACTCCTTCGGACTAAAGCGTCCGGTCCAGCAAGTACTGAAATTGAGCGCATGATCAACCAGCTCAAGCCGAAGAAATAGTCACCCCAAAGGGGTTGGTTTTTGTGATGCGCGGGTGTGTTCAGGTGATTTCGTCGTATTCATCGGCGGGGGCGGGTTGGACTGCGCTGGGGTTGGATGCCGCGTTTGCGGACTTGGGAGCGAAAATACTGGCCATCAAAGGCGCGCTGGGTTCAAGCTTTTCAGTCGCCATGGCATCATCGATGTTCTCCTCCTCCTCGTCGTCATCTTCGGCATCCTCGATTTGTTGGAGTGTAATGAAAGCTGATGATTTCTTGTTCATTTCTTGCCAATCAGCCTGGAAGAGAGTAAATGTCAGCAGACCTCCTATCCCACGAGCGAATGAACACATCGTAGCCAATTTGAGAGACATACCCTTCGTTCTTTTATGGTCCTTGCCCGGTTGACACTTTTGACCTTCTTGATTTCCAATTGGTCCATAACTGCCTCAGCCCTTTCCATACCCTTCTGTTGTCTCAAGCGCTGAGCTCGTGACAGTTTCTTGCCATTACTTCTCTTCTTCTGGATCCCGGCACTCGCGCGGTCGACCAAAAGAGAGGGACGCTGGACAGTGGGAGACTCGGCTCTTGGCAACGAGGTCAAAGATTTGTCCAAGTCGAGACTCGGCGAGGCGCCTCGCCGGGCGGCACGGGTGTTGCTTGACTTTGCTGAGAGGAATTAGTTGCTGGTAATCTTATCAAAACGTATATGACGCCCGTAAACTCACGCTTGTTCTTGGCCATGGTTGGATTTGTTTTGAGAAGAGGTGATAGAGATTACTTGTGTGTGGAGATTGTCTCGTTATCGATAAAAAAAACTTTGCGGTGGGCGCGATGTGCCCAAAGCGCAGCTCCGCCGAAAGCTGGAAAGCCAAAGCACTCGAGTTGTATACAACCAAAGGCTTATTCTTCGCTATCTCCACCTTTCCTGAGCCGCACCTCCTCGCGATTCCACTGGCATATCTACGAGGCCCATGCTACACGGGCTCCTGTCCTGCTGTCTGCAGCTCGCCTGACCTTTCATTTCGCCATGAATGCCAATAGACAGCGAGCTGACATCTTCTCGCGCGACACCTTTCATCATTACGCAAGCCAGAGTAGCAATGATGAGACAGCTTTTGCGACGCTGCGAAACCAACAACTAGCATATACATTTGTCGCTCTCGTCGGTATCTACCTACTCCTCGATCACTTTCGTCTCGCTCCGATTTCGCTTATCCAGTCCCTCTGGAACGTCTGTGTCTATCTTACACCGTCCTGGATTCTCGTCGCACTAGATTCCCGCATGTCGCCGTCCGATTCACCTCCCTCGAGCCCCTCGGGATTGTCCTTCCACGCAAAGAGCGAGTCTATGCAACGGATATTGGGCTTGGATAACAACTCCTTCCCATTCTTCTCTCGACCGCGATCTCTTTCCGGACTCGGCAGCGCTCTCCTCGGTAGCAATAAGGACACCATCCCTCCGGGACTCGGCAACTGGGATAATTCGTGCTATCAAAATAGTATCATTCAGGGACTGGCGTCGTTGAAGTCGCTCTCCGCATTCTTGGGTCAGAACGTGGAGATCTTGGGAGACAAGAGCTCGTTCTCGACACATCTGGCGCTTAAAGGCATTATCGACCGTTTGAACAGTGCATCAAATCATGGACACAAGCTTTGGATTCCATCCGACTTAAAGTCGATGAGTAGCTGGCAACAGCAGGATGCCCAGGAGTATTTCTCCAAGTTGGTAGATCAAATCGATATCGAAATTCACCAAGCGTCGCGCAGAGAAACAAGGAACCTGGGCTTGAAAATGGCTGGGCCGGAAGAAAACATTCTGAAAGAAGTTTGCTTGGATACAACTTCGCCAGATGAGACTGTCGTATCGACAGTCGGGAAAGCGTCCTTTCGCAACCCCCTCGAAGGCCTGCTTGCCCAACGGGTCGGGTGCATGAAGTGTGGCTGGACAGAAGGGCTGTCTCTCATTCCATTCAACTGCCTGACTGTTCCTCTCGGCGCGAAATATGAATACGATATTCGCGAATGTCTGGATCAGTACATGACACTTGAGCCCATCGAGGGCGTGGAATGTGCCAAGTGCACTCTGCTACGAGCACAGAATCAGCTGAAGAACCTCCTTGGGAGCATGCCTGATGAAGGTGAAGCCGACCAGCTACAGTCACCTGGCCTTTCGGAGGCTGTGAAGACATCCGCTCAAGCACGGCTCGAGGCAATACAGACCGCCCTTGAGGAGAACGACTTTGCCGAGAAGACGCTGGCAAACAAATGCCACATTCCCTCCAAGAATCGAATGACTACGACCAAGTCTCGCCAGGCTGTAATTGCTCGAGCACCCCAATGCCTCGTGGTGCACATCAACCGCAGCCTGTTTGATGAGATGACCGGAATGCTGAAGAAAAACTATGCGGCAGTCAAATTTCCCAAGACCTTGGACATGAACGACTGGTGTCTTGGCACTCAGGCTGCGGGTCAGTCTGAAGATACATCCGAAAGATGGGTTACCGATCCTTCGAAATCAATGCTACCTCGCCCCGGCGAGGCAATCCGCATGCCCAGCAGGCAGTACGAACTTCGTGCCATCATCACACATTATGGCCGCCACGAGAACGGTCATTACATCTGTTACCGCAAATATCCAACATCGGTCTTTCCTGCGCCGGTTCCAGATGAGGTCCTCCAGGCGGAAGGTGACAAGGAGAAGCCCGAGCGCTGGTATCGGCTTAGTGACGACGACGTCCAAATGGTCAGTGAAGGCCATGTCATGTCCCAGGGTGGCGCTTTCATGCTTTTCTACGAGACAGTCGATGCGAAGACCTTATCTCCCTCGGATGAAATTACGAATCCAGAATCAGTCCAGTCCGAGGCCTCGGAATCGTTGTCTAATTTCACCGCGTCTGAGGACATGTCAACCACCTCGACGATAACAGATGCCGAGTCCACCACGTCACGAGCAACGAGCGTGTCAACCCCGGACCAGAATCCCCTCCCTGTGGATAATATCTGTCCTGATTCTACGGTTTCCAAGACTTTGGATGAGGTGGACAAAGATACTCACACCTCCACCGAGGAACTGGGCTTCTCGTCGGCCATCACTGCTTGATGATTTTTTTGATGGCCGACTTTGTACTTTGTCCTGCATTACCATGATACCCCTAAGTCTTTTAAGGCGTTAGTCCTTTTTTTTTTTTGTAATGGAATGGATGGTTTCCTGATTTCTTGTGTTGTACTCTACGGCATGGCAATTGGCACTAAAACACCATCAATTCCGCTATGTAACTTTGGCCTACTAGCCAGATTTAACGGCCTCACTAGCGCTTCGCAGAGCGCAATGCCTGATCCCTTCCTTCGAAAAGAAACGAAACGAAACGAAACTCATGCTAGCTAGGAATCGTGCCATGCTCACCCCTGTGAGTGGGCGAAAAAACGCAACCTCAAGCCCATACCTCTCTCCGTTCCCCTGAGACACCATGGTCCCCACGCCCATCCCATATCTCCCATCTCTGCGTTTCAGTGAACGTTCGTGAATGATGATCATTTGCTATCGTCCAGCTCAACCCGAAAGCCGCCGCCTTCCACCACAGTGACTTGTCCGAAGAACTCCAGAATATCTTGGACAGTGTCTCGGCTCTCTAGGACATTGTTGCTGAGTACCGTATTGATGTTCTCAGTCTTTTTTTGCTGGAGCTCGAGCATCTTCATATCGATGGTTCCCTTTGCGACTAATTTGATGAATTCCACCTCCCGTTTTTGGCCGATTCTGAAAAGCCGACAATAAGCCTGATCCTTGTCAGCTGGAAGGTACTGATGGTGTACCTCATAGAGGTGCACTTACCTGCTCCTGGATGGCTTCATTCCACCACAGGTCCATCAGGATGCACTTGTTAGCCGCAGAAAGGTCAAGTCCGACACCGCCTGTTTTCAGCGAGGAGATCATGACTTTGATCTCCTTGTCTTCCCGGAACCTGACGATGTTTTGATCACGGGCAACCGGGGCCATCTTTCCGGAGATCTTGGATTAAAGCGTCAGCATGCTTGTAACAAGTGAATGGCAGGAATGAGTACTTACCGAAGTATAGCCCCATCCACTCAGGCCGCACATACTCTTAAGCAATCGAATGGTGTCCAAAAATTGCGTGAAAAGAACGATCTTGACGCTCTCGTCCTTCTGAATCCAGTCCGCCATTATCCCGCGAAGCTTAGTTAGCTTCGCGCCCGGGGTCTTCTCTCCAATGACTGGGATCCAGTCCTCATCATCAGAATCCTCAGAGGCATTTTCGTCAGCGCTGTCGTCAGTACGGTGACGATATCTGTCAAACATTGCGGTTGGACCCTTTCTCTTCGGGCGTTTCTTGGCCTTCTTAGTGGCTTTGGATTTCTTGGCCTTTTCTTGTCGTTTTCTTTTTCCAGGGGACGGCGAGCCAGCTGACGTCGAAGATTCATATTCCTCTGGATGGACACTGTCGAAGACGCCACACTGAGCTGCTTCAGCGATAGGCTCTACGCAACTGCGACATATTTTGCTCTCCATTCCAAGCTGACCTTCTTCATCTACCAGCTGATGGAAACACTCATCGCAGTACATATGCTTGCAAGACGTGATGATGGCTTCCGTCGGGATTGAACGACAAGAGGGGCATTCAAGCCTGTCAAGACGTTCTTGCCATGCTTCCTGCTCATGAAGGTTTTCCATGAGGGCCCGGAACTCTCTGGTTAGTCTCGCGCGGTCTCCTTTGGGCGGCGTCCGAGCCATCTCGTCTTCCGGCGGAGCGGCGGGAGTGGTAGGAATGGGGCAGTCAAACATCGCCATAAGAAGCATTCTCAGGATCTGGGCCGATGGGTTATCGGTTGCATCGCTCTCTTTATCCAGGCGCTTCAGGCCGTTCAGAGCATCGGTGCGGAGCGCTGCTTGGACCAAATCCTGAGCCGTAAGCAGATGGCTCGTGAACATGCGCAGCTTCAAGAACATGGTCAGAATACACTGCCATTGGCGTGTCTTTTGTTTCGGATCACAGAGCCCTGTGACTAGTCTTAGCATAGAGAATTAAATTATGGAATGATTGGCTCACCATTGACACTCTCAACGAAGATCTCCACAATCTTGTTATACAAGATTTGTTCTGCTGCACAGAGCTCCACAGTCTCCTCTCTCTGTGAAATATGTGGCAACTTGATAATGGGCAGGGAAAACAGCCGGCTGTCATGTGTCTTGCGGTGGAGGATGGATCTCAGAATGTTAATGAGACGCTTCCGCGCGGAAGCGGTTTCCTGTATGCGGAAACGATATCAGAAACCCCACCGCAGAGCTTGGAAGGGGGGATGAAACACTGGAAATCAAATATCGAACGATCAGTGGCTTACATCGGCAAAAGCCTGCTCGAAACGATCAAGCGTAGCACAGTTCGGCACTCCTATAAAATTAAAGTATGGGTATAACTCCTCGATGCAGCTATCGAAGTCAGCAGGGTTCAAGTTTCTGGGTAAAAGACATACTTATGCAGAGGAGTTCCGCTCATAACCCATTTGTGAGTCCCTGGAAGAGCTCGAATTGCAATCGACGTGGCAGAGTCCGGATTCTTGATAGCATGGCCCTCTACTCCAAGGTCAGTCACCTGTCCAGATATTTGCACCATTGACAATGACCACACATACCATCAAGAACAATCCGATGCCATTTGATTAGGTGCAGTGCACCCACTTGTTTCTCATAAAATTCCAGCCACCAAGCTTTGGTCTCTTCTTTCAGCATGTTGAGTGGTGGTTTGGGTGTAGGGTAGGACATGCGCACGTCTTCATAGGATGCCAGTCTACCACAAATGTCAGCCACTCGATTTGTTTGAAGAAATGTAGGATTCAGAGCAGACGCTTACACCACGTCGGTGCGAAGGATGCCTTTGATTTGGTTCTGAACGCCCATTCTGGTGCTCCGCTGGTATTCATGCGTAACACCGAAGATCTCGGGGTCACAATACTTCATAATTTGAGATGTCCTGCGGCTTTGGCATTAGCTTATGACCAGAAAAAGCCACCTTGCTCACACTCTTGGTACACGTACCAGTGGCTGATCAATCCAGTGGGAGCAACGACGAGGGTTGGCGCTTGTTGATCATCGTTATCCTTAGCTCTCCCATCCAAGATATTCGAGAGAGCTGTAACCGTTTTGCCAAATCCCATCACATCGCAAAGCAGGCCACCGAGCGGGTGAGTGGTTGACCTTTCTCGCTCCCGCTGGATCATGGGTCAGTTCCTCATTGACACAAAGTGCTCAAGAGACAACTTACCATCCAACCAACAGCCAAGACCTGCTTTAAAGTTAGATTAATGTAATATGCTGACTTCGTTGGTTTTTGTTCTTTCTTACCTGGTGGTGAAGCAGACTGGTGTTCAGGCCTTTGACCTTCCAGAGGCCCCTCCCATCGCTCGAGGGCTTGTGATCAAATTTCCTGGTAGCCTCCAAAATTCTTTGTTTGTCGGACTTCGCTGCAGCTTGCTCGCCAGATGACAAGGCTGGAATACTGGCAATGAGTTCGGTCAGGGCCTTGGACTTGTCCATGGCTTTGAAGGTTGGGATTTCAGGTAGGGCCGCATTTGCCTTGGAACTGGAGATAATGTCCGTTGGTTTCCAAAGGCTTTCAAGTTCTTTCTCTGAGAGTCTCGTGGTCTTCTTTCGAGATTTCCTCTGGCCTATTTTTTCCTTCTTTGGATCCAAACTGGGCGCGATACCGTAGAGCTCGGTCGTGAGTTGGTTGGTTCCAACCATGCGTCGAAGACCCAGCTCCATGGATTTTATCCTGTCCTTATTGGAAGGCTTCATGGTTCTCCTTTTTGGCATTTTCTTTGGCGCGGGCTTGTTCGATTCTGGGGCGTGAGCCTCTTGATGACCAGATGAGGACAATTCAGGAAAGCCATCTTGTTCCACGAAAAGCGCGTCATCATCATCGCTGGGCCGGTCCTCGCTGTTTTTGAGTCGACTGTGGAAAACCTTCCGGCGCAACTCTTCCTCTCGCTTTGCCTTTGCGAAAAGAATGGTGTCTTCGGCGGACGGATTTTCCAGGCGCCTGTACCGTTCTTTGGCCTGGCGGTACCTATGTATATTCGTAGTTGAGTTTACCATGTCATCCTTTGCGAGCACAATCAACTTACGCCTTGTCACTCCACTCCGCGCGAGTGACGTAGTCTTCAATCTGCCAGACCTCTTTCGTGATATCTTCTGTATCTTCGTCGGTCATACTACGGTCAACCGTGGCACGCAGATTGGAGTTCGTGAGGTCGTCTTCATTGTCCGACCAATCTGGAAGTTGGTGATCCATGTCCTTCTCGTCAGTTGAAGCTTGTCCACTTTCGGAAGAGATGGCTTCTTCTTCCATTTCGGTGGCCATCCAATCCTCAGCAGCACGTCGGAGTTCCTCTCTGCCCTGTCTTGGCAGCCCTTCATATAACTCCTGGGACATGGCTGGATTGTCCTGCGGATTTTGCTCAAGGTCAACTTCCAGGGCAGTTTCAGTCACCATGTTGTGGTTGCTGCATATGTTCGCATTCTCTGCGAGGGGTTCTGGGAGAATTGAACCAGTACCGATACCCGTGGAAAGGTTGATATCGCCGTCCATTGGTTCCTGAACCATATCGGAGTCAGTGCCTGTGTTTGCACTCTCTGCGAGGGGGCCCGGGTGGCTCGAGTCGGCTCCAGTGCCCGAGGTAAAGTTGCTATCACCCTTCGGCGGTTGCAGTACCTTATCGGTGTTGGTGCATGTGTTCGTATTCTCCACGATGGGTCCATGGGGGCTCAAATTGCTGTCCATGTCCATGAAAAGGTCGATGTCACCCTTCAATGGTTCCGGTGCCATATCGGAGCTAGTACACGTGTTCTCATTCTTTTCGAGAGGTCCTTGGAGGCTAGAATCTGTTTCCACGCCCGAAGCAAAGTTGCCATCGCCATTCGATGGTTCCGGTACCATTTTGGAGGCAGTGCACATACTCGCATTCTCTGCGAGGGGCCCCGGGATGCTCGAGTCGGTTACCCTACTCGTGGAAAGGTTGGTATCTCCCTTCGGTGGTTCCGGCACCAGATTAGAGTCGGTCACTGTGTTCGCATTGTCTGTCAGGGGCGTCGGGATGCTCGAATTTGTTTCCACGTCAGTGGAAATGTTGATATCCCCCTTCGAGGGTGCGAATTTTCCGGCATCTGCATCAAAGGTCGCGGAATCAGAGCTTTCGGATCTCAGAGGAGCCATGGGCCCAACTTCCTCTCTCTGGGGAGTAGTCATTGCGTCCTCTGCATCGGCGTTTCTTGTGGCGATGCTTATTGAGAACTCTCTGTGATGTGTTAGGACAACTACCTGACGGAGAGGGGCAAAGTTTAGTACTCCAGACCTGGTAAAGATGGTCGTCAAAATGGAGAGCTAGCAGGAGCTTAAACCTTCGTAAGAGGGAAGCGTGAAGGTAAATGTGAGAGAATGTGGAATGGAAGAGGAGCAAGGATTTGCGCTCTTTGGGCAGAAACGAGTCTGAACTGAGAGTCGGGGCTGAGGGCGTCCGGAACAGATGATTTATCCCTTGGAAGTGAGTAGGTAGAACGCTCTGTGTCGAAGAAGAGTGAGCAGAGAAGATATGAGACAAAGGGAGAAGAGTGGGAATCCGAATAGAGGCGGATGATGTAGAAAGAGAAACTGGTCAGAATGGAAAGTAAAACGGAAGGACTTGGTAGAAGGGAGATGAGCCAGGAGAAATGAGGAGTAGCGAGTAAGTAGGAAGAGTTGGACTGTTGTGGTAAAGAAGCTCGAGATGAAGTGGAGAATGAAGAGGGTCAACAGAGGAGGCAATGATGGAGTTATCAGCTCGGTGATGGAAAGAGGATCAGAGAAGGCGTGGTCAAAGAACGTTGAATATCTCAGGAAAGTTGATCGAGATAGAGGCAAAGAGGGCAAAGATCAAAAGATCCAGCGTATGGTTTGGTGGAAGATGTAGTCGATCGGGTTGGTAGACGAAGGGTGAAGAAGGGAAAGAGCGGAAGGGTAGAAAAAGTGGTCGAAGAAGATTGTAAGCTCGGGTATTTAAGCTGACGATGGCTGGGTTAGATACCTTCAGCTCGTGAGTGGGTGATAGTCACCTAGACGTTGAAGAAGTTAAAAGGCCAGCCAAATATTCGAGAAGACTGGATTGAGTCGACAATGTGCCAAGCGGACTCTGTAGTTATTACTTCTCGTCAAATGAGCTAAATCTAATCCTCCGCTTGATCTACCAGCACGAATTCCGCAAGTTACTCGGTTTTATCGAGACTATACATTGATTCGAGGCTGGTTGACCCAGTCACACACGAGGTACCACTCATTAAGCCGCGCAGTAACTCCTATCTAATCAACAAAGGCAGAAACAAGGTCACTTTATCGCACGATCCGTTCAATATCCAAGCGATGAGATATCTCAGGCCTCAAGGGTATCAGCTATGGACGACTGCCATGATAACAAGGCGACGAGACTCGGTTGATCCTTTGCAGTGAATGACAATTTTCCGGTCTCACGTCTTCTCCATTTCTCATATCCACCAAGGATACCCCAAGAATTCTCCAACATAGCCCAAATTTCCCAGTGGGATTCACAGACAACAACAAAAACAACAACAATATGGCGAGCGAAAAAAGAAAAAGGGATACTCCTGCTGAAGCAGCTTTTTCTCGGGATCTCGGCGGCATTCTCCTACCACAGCACTGCCTCGAGGATATACGCACCCAAATTCAAGCCCTAAATGCCTTGCGCTTGAATATCCTCGAAAGCCAGGGCCTTCTCGACTCTGCCGAGGGGAAAAGAGTCTTGCGCGTGCTCCGCACGATGCCTTGAAGATACGAAAAGTATCGAGACCAGATTGCAAAGATCGAGGAGGATATTGCGAAACAAACCCCGATCGTGCACAGTGGATGTCCTGAAGGCATTGATCGCCAGTGCTAAGCTTCCTCCAGACCATGAGGTCTACGTCCAGGCAGGAAAACAGATCCCTGACAATGATTCTAAGATCAAGACAGAGAAAGAGGCCCAGAATATGCAAGCTTTCAGCAAGGCCGTTGGAATCCCGGGGACTCAGGTGGAAGCCGCGATAATCCGGGAGACACCTTACAATGAAAACGTCTGAGCGGCTGACTGGAAGACCGGCTGCTCTTGAGTTCCGTACATAACGACCATGTTACATATTCTATCGTTCCGCCCGCCATCAACGTGGCCATCCATCAACAGGCGGAGACAGTGGACACTGCAGCAAAGGTGGGGAATCATTTTCTCTGTTCGGAAATCCGATTGGCTCTTGCATTGCAGGTCTTTGATAGTCCCCACAATCCAACGCTGCTTATACAAACGACCATGATTAAAACGATTGAACATGTTGTCGATGATGGAAGTTTGAATGTAGTTCGTAATCCATTAGGTACCTAGTTAGTTAGTTACCCGTAAATTCATTAGTCATGACGACATATCCACAATTTAATATTGCATCATCAGCGATACCCATCACACGAATATCGCAAGTTCGCTCCTGAGCACGTCACGCGTAAATCTCAACCGCATTTTTATCCTCTTGAACTGATCACAATCAATGATTCTCGCAAATTCAGGGCAGGAGGTGGAGACGCTTCGAATGGGGTGAAAGAAGGGAGGAAAGGGAGAAAAGAAGGAGGGGGTAAGGAGCGAAACGGACGAGCAGAGGAGCGTGGGAGAGGAGGAAAGGTGGATAGGAGAGGAGGGGAGGATAGAGAAGAGGATAAAGGAACAGGAGGAGCAGGGGTGTAACACGAAACGCTTCAAGAGAGACTTTGCCTCGAGCTGAACGCGAACTGCTCGCAAGGGAAGTTACCAGTCATCCGGGTCCTCCTCCGGCTGACCGTCTGACCACTCATTATCCCGAAATTCTTCGACCACTGCGTCACCCTCGCCCTCCTCCACTATTGTCGGCCGCACAGCCATTAGAGCAGGCAGCAAGTGCACCTCTCGAGTGGTGGCAGGTGTTTCGAAATAGGGGTCCAAGATAGGGAGACCTGCCAGGCCGTATTGCTGTATGCGGTCAAAGGGTCGACCAAATCCATCGGCGGGGATAGCTTCCAGGATAGACCAGTCGACGAGCCGGCGAGGAGGAGCCGGCATGAGTCGGAGAGAACGAACTGGCTCATCTTCGACCTCGGACCCTTCGTCTTCGTACTCCGAGCCGTACAGGTTCTCTCGCTCCTCGTCCGGGTCATTGTTTGGGACAGGCGTTTGGCCACGAGGGGACTCCTCATCCACTGGGTCTTCCGTGATGGGGAATTCCTGGTTGCTTCGGCTTCTTGGGAACCAGGCTCGACCCGCATCCCGGTGGGGAGTGGCGGGGTCACTCAGAAAAGGACCGGTTTCGGTCTCTGCCTCTCTATCCACCTCCTCTTCTCTCAGCACCTGATCCCCTTGACGCGAGCTGGCCCTTCTGGGAGGTGCCATTGGTGGGCCTAGAATCAGACATTGATGTTAGACTCGAGCTTCCCAGTGACAGGCAAGCATTTTGGTACTCATGAACTTACTTGGAGGCTCCACGTCCGGCAGCGTCGGGGGCGGCGGCACAGAGCCCACCATGGTTGAGCCCAAAATTGGCGAGTCTGGGTCCATGCCCGGGGGCAAAACTACTGGCGGACGCTGGGTCCGCAAGGTCATGCCATGCATCGATGGCATGTGTGGACGGTGCCTCCACGGCAAGCCGGTCCAGCGGGTCAGACGGGCCCAGCGACGTCGACGGCGTCGAGGTCCAGAAGGACTTGGCGGGTCCAGACCCGACGGCGACGATGCCTCTAGGGTGGCGGCATCCTGTCATTTTACTTAATATTATTTTCCGGACTCCTCGAGTTAGCATGCACAGTGCTTACCCCGCGAGCAACGCTTCTGCTTGACTTCGGTAATCGTGAACTCATCCTCGATATCGAGATATCGGATTGGTGGGTGTGGACGAGATGGGAGGAGAGAGTGATCAGACTGAAGCGTGTAGGCAGAAGATTTTTTCCGAGACAGTGAGAGAGCAGTAGACGCATCAGGGTTGGTATGTTTGTTGATAACGCCAGTGGAAGCCCATCATGCTACCGCCTACCTACAACTCTTATGGATTTAACATCACAATAAGCCCTGCCTACGATCAACGCCTATTATTCTATGTATCGTGTCTGTGATATTTTGAGACTGTGAGGCGGCTACTTCTGATTTTTAAGAACGCCCAGAGTTGAAGAGCATATAAGGACTATTAATCTCACTTCGAATAAGAAAATGAACGTTATTCTTCCTTTTTCAAGCTTAATTTTATAGCCAAAGTTCGGGATTTACCTAAGACCCAGACAAAAAAGTCCCAAAATAAGAGCGATTATCGGTATATCACATCCAGAAGTTAACAAGTAGCGAACAATCTAGCAGCGATAAGGCTCTACTTAGCTTTAAAATTGTAATGGGTACTCTCTTAATTAGAACGTATCTATACCTGAATGAGTATATCTATAGGCTAAAGTGAGCCGTACCTCTAGGATTTAACCTTTTCAGAAGCTGTGATAAAATTTCCTAGACCGTTGGACTTTGTTACCATTCACATGTTTGCTAGTTGATGCCTGGTGCCTAAGGCATCCATCTACTATTTAGATAGCTCTCCTGCCATCTCTCCTTCTTTCCTTCTTCCTTTCTCATGCTTAGTTGCTTCGTTGAACGCTACCGCTTGTTAATTTGAAATGTTTGTGCCTGAGCGTAAAAACTAGCACATAGGTAACAGTTTCTTGTGTGCTGCACACGCAGTGTTCGTCGCCACGGAAGCTAAAACTCTTAGAGTAGGTAGTTAACTAATTATAGCTTATACTTAGCTACGTTAGTAGGTACGCGCGGTTCCTAGGTAGGTAGATTCAAGCTACTCTTATCAAATAGGTATATAATCGGAAAGCAACCTTGCTCATTCTTACAAAGAACTTTCTCAGCTACAAGTTTAGACCTAGGATTGTTCGACATCTGGATCCTGGAAGCACCATAAATATGTTTCTTCGCGAATGTATACCTAAAATTGGTACCGTAGGGGCAGATCTACCAGAAGAATCAAAGATTAAGAACCCGTAAATCTAACAGCTCATTCAATGATCCGAGTAGCACACAAGAAACCCCGTCCTCCAAGGGAAAAAGATTGATTAAACTAACTACGCCCTCAGGGCGGTGAAGCCGACTCATAGATCCATTGACCTATCCACGATTTAGCCGTTAGAGCTCAAAAAAGAAATGCCCTCGTCCAGGTTCGAACTGGAGACCTTCGGATTACCACCCTGTTGAGGCAGGGTCGTCATAAGATCCATATGAGACCGACGTCATAACCAACTAGACCACGAAGGC
>JAXQJV010000588.1:0-16627 GCA_037042255.1 Penicillium sp. PG106-07D
ACATGGCATTGAAATGCTTGAGGGGGTTCCAGCCAGCGGGAGGGGTCGGGGCAACACGGGGTCGCGAAAAAACTTCGACATCGCGGATGAAGTGGCTCGGAAAGAATCGGTTGCATACCAGAGCAGTAGCGTAGGTGCCGTCAACACCGAACAGGGCGACTGGAGGGCGGACATCCTGGGCCGGGGTGGCATAGGTGCGCACGCTGTTGAAGGCTGGGCGGGCGACGGAGAACTGCTGGGCGGCGCGCAGGCCGGTGCGGGCGACACGAGCGGACATCATCGTGGAATTGAATGTGAGGAGGAGCCTCAGGAGGAGGAGGGAGACCAGAAGGGGTGGGATGAAGAGATGCGAGCGACGGTCGGAGTGCTGGCGTCGTGAGTGCAGGTTGAGAGTTGCAGGTCCCGACTTCTTCCCGAGTCACGTGATAGAAAAGCTGCTGAGGTAAGCCGTTTGCTTTTCGCAGATGGGGGCTCTCACCAGTCGTTACACAATTGCTTTTACTTATAAAAGAGGACTGCAAGTTGACCAAGTGCGACTCAATCCGATCTCGCTCAATATCGTGGACACATGGAAGGGGCAATCTCATCCTGTACTCCTGACTACACTTCGTCTTCTTCCATCGTCGATTCGTACCGCATGACCGCTTCAATCCTACATCAACATATCGTCTTCAGAATACCAGATCATGTCTCAATTCTTCATCCCGAATAATGACAACAGACAACGCCCGAAACCATAAACACACATCGAATCTACTAATGCATGCACCACGCCCGGAACGCCATCGAGAAACAAGTCGATCCCATCTCCACCAGTAACTCCGTCCAGCTCCAGTGATCGACCAGGAACAGCTTCTCATGCACTGTGCTACCCAAAACGCCCCAGATCCTAATCGCTGCGCAACATACTGTCGACTAGATCACCCAGAGGCCCCCAGTAATCCTTTCCGCTCGCCAATTTGTGCTCGTCGATAAATAGGACGTAATGCTTGAAGCTGGTATTCAAGTGTGGCTCAAGACCGAGATGCACCACGACCGGGTAGTGGTGGCAGTAGATGTGGGCGTAGACTCGGTACAGACGCTTGAAAATCTGTCGAAGAAGACTAGGGAACGTCTTGGGGAAAGGCACGCCTGGCAATGGGGCAAGTTAGCATCAACCAAGGGACCACGAGCGACTTGGGACACCTACCGATGCGACTGGGAAACATCTGCTCGTTATCGACGTTGCCTTGCACCCAGCTCATGAGGTGCTCAATGTACTCGGGAGCAGACATCTTGGTTGGCCGCTTAAAGTTCTCCGAGTCTTGCCAGAGGTACTCGAACCTGTATCGCCGGTCAGCTTGAATCGGGGACCGTGGAATCTGCGTTTGGCGGGTCAACCATACTCATCCGTGGCCTTCATCTCGGGACACGATTGCGGGGAGCAGAACTCGGTTATGGAGCCGTAGAGGAGGTTAATTTGGTTGTAGAAGTCGACAACTAGAGTGAAGCGCAAGGCATTAGCAGATTGTCTCCTAAGTGAGGACAGCGCGAGACCTGCCGTTCACCGCAAGCCATTCGTTCAAATCCTCGCCCTCGGGCAACTTGACAGCCTTTCGCAGACTACCGCTACCCAGAGTGGCCTCGGCGAACTGCCTCAGCTGGTAGCTGCTGGTGCCTTTGGCGGCCGAGCGGGGCTTGAAGGGAGCTCGCGTCCGGGCATTGCTGGGAGGTGTCAGTCCAAAAACGCCTTGCTTGAGTGCGCGCACCGCGGGCGACAGGTAAGATGGAGGCTCGAGGGAAGGAATATAGGAAATGCGGGTGGTCTGGTAGATTCCCGACGGGCTAAGACTCAGAGAAGGAGCTCGCGCCGGCTGGGAGGGAGACCCGGGCTTGATGGGAGTTGAGAAGTGAACAGGGGCAGGGGCAGTGGGGACCGACATGGTGGTGATGAAGGAAGACATTTCTTCACGTTGCGCACAGAATGAGATATTTCCGATATCCCTTGAATGATCTTTGCGGCGGGGGAGGGCGCTGATCGTGACGTGCCTGCATTCTCGAGTTAGAAGGGTCGGTCGGCGCGGGTTTGTGTACTGCGACGCGGGGAATGAGATGCCGCATGACGTGCAACGTACCCAAGATGAGATTTGAGGCGATGCGACTGCGAGTCACCAGGATGGAAGGAAGAAGAAAAAAAACAAGTTAGGTTCGACGATGCGCGCGCAGCACCAGGTAAGGCAGGATCAAGTAGTAGTCGTACACCACTGACCAGGTACAGTCCACCAGCGCAGCTGCTCCACCGGCCAACGTGATCCCGCAATCGGATCCATGGCTCATCCCGCGAGTGTGGCCCGCCGTTGCTGGGGTGACTTCCCTACGTCAGATGACTAGTCCCTGCATCATGATGGACTAGATTGATAACCAAGGCAGTCGATCATTGAATCGTGGGTTGGCATGTCCAATTCATTTCAAAATAGTTTAAACTTTAACGTTTTAGAATAAGCCGAGAGCTCCTCCTGGTGCTGGCAAAAGAAACAGTGAATGGTCCAGCTAACTGACTGAGCTAAGAAAGATAATGAACAGAGATGAGCGCTATCTGGCAGTCATTCTCTCCTTGGGCTCAGTGCCACAAATCAGGAATCTCATGGAGGATATTGCTCCAAGAACACATCTGCAAAGCAAAAGACAGGAAAGCCCTATCAAGCTAGCTAATGCTCACACAGAGAGAAACTTCCCATCTCAAATGCCCTGTTATGAACCTCACCCTTCACGCTCCTCTCCTGCATCAGTTCCAACCGGATCGCCTTCGCCTCATCCATGGTGATAAATGCGGGTGGCAAGTCCTTCTGAACCATAATCTGCAATTCCGGTGGCAAGTTCTGCGACAACAGATTATCCACCAGCTTCCGTCGTTCTTTCCCCCACTCCTCCTGTTGCGGGGGCACATTAGCCGTCGATATGATCCGCCGGTGAGGATCAATCAGGAAAAGTGCCAGGATCTTCCTGTGGCCAGGCTGTGTTCGATCTTCCAAGGAAAATGGGGCAACCCAGTGCTGGAGAACATTGGGGAAGGTCACCAGACGACCCTCGCCGCATACGACGCTTCCAAGAGTCTGCGTGATATCGCCATGGCTCCAACCGCTGATGTCGTCGCTCAACCCGTAGACTGATTGAAGGAATTCGTGGTGACCCTGTTCATAACCGACGTCGTCAAAGTCCTCCGAGCTGCGCTGCCGGAAGGCCAATCTACTCTCGGTAATATTGTCACTGTCGTAGTAGTAGATGGCCGTTGCACAGATGCGCTCATTCTAGACCTCGTTAGTGGATATTCCAGACAGTCTGAACTGAAATTCACTCGAAGAGCTCACCAGCTGTCCCTCAATGTGCCAGCTTCCCCCCGCATACTCGGGCTTCTCCGGCGTGAGTTCGATATTGGCAAGTTTCACAATAATCTGAAGGCCTTCCTTGGCAAAGAGTTCCCGGAGGTCAACCAAGCTTCCGTCGTCGGAGACTGGAGGCTTGAAGTCCTCTGGTTCGGGTTGAATGATAGGGCGAGATTTCCACCATTCGTCCAATCGGTCCCAGTACTGTCGGTCTTCCTCGTCAGACTCTTGTTCAGGCTCATCTTCGTACTCGTCATCATACGCGACAAATTCGAACTCAATCCGCTTAGAATCGTACTGTCTGAAGGCCAAGCTCTCGTTCCAAAGGGGAATGGCTTGGGTGATGATCTCCTCGATAACCTTATACAACGCGCTATGCTCGACGGGATGAGCATTGTTAATGTAAGAAACGATCCGACATCCTCCTTCCTTCGTGAAGTCCACGTCACAAGGAAGCCATTGAAACTTTCGACTGTACGTGCACGGGCTCTCGCCATGGCCCCAAGGGTTCGAAGGAAGCGATTTTTGGTCCTCCGGTGGCACTGGGAGTAACTCACCTTGCCCCAGGCTGCGAAGGCAAGTGACCAAATCGATCGTTCGATCAGGCAGAATGCGAGTTCGACCATAGACAAGCGGAAACAGAGACGGGTATACCAAATCAACAACCTGTTGATTTGAACCCGGGTGGTAATCTTTCTGATCTTTGGGAACATCTTCGAACGGCGCAGCTGCTTCCTTCAAGGCTTGCTGCAGGTCCTTGGATATGGCGGTATCGGATTTGACCACACCAGTATCAAACACAGTAACGCGGCCAGTCTTCTTGAAGGATTCCACCTTCCATTGAATTTCTTTGATGATATAGTCGATCATCTTGGAAGAGATATCTGCGCCGCTTCCAGCGATTTCTTCGCGCCATTTGGCAATGATTTCTTCATCAAAGGCCTGCAGGCCGCGTTAGTGATCAAGTGATCCATTTGAAGCTGGTGCGCGTCATTCCCAAATTACCTTTTTGTCCCAGTCAGGTTTGTCAGTGATGGTATTCATCACTTGCATCATCACAATCTCTCTTTTCACGTCGATGCGACTGCCCGTGATTTGGGTGTTAGTTTCGACTTGGTCCACGGTCCAGAGTCAACCCCTACCTTGCGTAGCCATTGAGAACATCGAGAGCGTTTGGAAATCCTGCACCGTAATCTCCGTCACCTCGTCGCCTCTAAATTTCATAAGCAAATGCAGTATAGGCAGTAAATACGCCATGGAGAGATCGTGTCATACTTCTGGCCCAGTATTAAGCGGGGCATTGAACCCGGGCAACTGGGGTATGGATGGAGTAGTCGAAGACATCTTGGCGATTGCAGGTTGAGAGCTGTTGAATAGAGATAGCTCGAAGAAGGCGTACTTCCCACCCCTTTATAGTCGCTCCAATTATTCCCGAGGCGGTTCAAACCCAAGCCGTGGATGAGACCAGCCAGGCAGAAACCAGGCGGAATCTTGGCGTTCTAGGCGGGAGCGGCTACGCTCTCGTCTTTTGGCATGGTCGCGATGGGGCTAAACAGGAAACTGACTAGACTAGGGAGGGTGACGTTTGCCGATGGCGTTCCTTGACTTGTATACTCGTGGCTGCGAACCGAGTAACTGATTCGTAGAACCATCCTTGCGAGCTGCTACGGTAAATAGGGGCTAGGGCGGCATTGACTATACGCACACAATTCTGCGCGTCCTGCTTCACTTGAGAAAGATACCTAGAGAAAGAAAGAGAACTTGAGAAATAGAAGCAAAGAATAGCCCTGCAGATGAAAGAAATACGCATAACCTTAGACACGGGTACACGCACGACTGAATCCAAGGTGACAATAACCTATGTTGACACCTATGGTAGCGGCCAGGATTTAAAGGTAATATAATTTGCATTCCTGTCCGAGGCTAAGGGTAGGCGGTGATAGTAAGCACTTCGCGGTACTGTAGACCACAGTACATACGGGAGGTGAGCTACAGAGTTAGAATCCAGGTGCATAAGGCCAGAACTGAGTAAACAAGTAGAGTGTCTAGACCCGGCAACTGCAGGGCTGGTCTCGGGGGAGTCACAAAACAAGGTTGTTTGCAGCACTTCATCAACATGAAAAAGATTTGGCAAGTAGGGTTTGGCAAAAGTAGCCTTACAAACGTTGTCATGGATATCCAGTCCACTTCAAGAAAGGGCTCGCATTGCAGGCGTCAATCACATCAAATGGAATATATCACTATGTATTCTCTAGATAGTGTACCCCATATTCTCTTCTGGCGATTGCTCGCGCACAGTCTCACCATAGACTGTCAGGGGAATAGAAATTTCAAACGATTCGCAACCCAGATGCTCCAGTGCAGACAAAACTTTGCCGCGATCATCAGACGACATAGTGTCGAGTAATCGGATACCAGAAGGACCGTGACCGTGTTCGCCGTTTGATTTGGGCGTCACAAACTCGAATCGCAAATCCCAGTCAAATGTCACGCCGCTGGTCAGGATCGTGGGAGTAGCGGAGATAGGAATTGCGGGATTAAAGACAACGCGCGTCGCGTATAGAGTGTTCTCAAATAGAGATGCGTGGATCCGCCGGGTAGTCCGATGAATGCTTGCACTCGATCGGACTGCGATCGTGGGCATTACCTTCTCGGAGGTCTCGAGCGATGCTCGCACGGCGTAGCATGGGATCGCAGCTTCGCCAAAGTCGACTGTGGCGATGACTGTCTCTCCCAGCCTATGAACAGGGCGATTGAGCACGACAACGGCGATTCGTTGCCCGTCGCGAGCAATCTCAAATCGGTTGGGACTGCGTCGTGATTGCGCAGCTTGGTTGCTTCGCAGAATTGCAAAATCTATTATGTCTTTACAAGACAGGGCATGTGGAGGAGCGCCATCATAACTAGACCGTCTCTCAGAGAGGGCCCCCGGCGGGAAGAGGGAATTGGAGCGCGCACGCCGTTCAAGGATCTCATCCACGTAAGAGAGGAAATCCCCAGCGGAGTTCCATGGTCCACTGATACTTTGGTTTTTCAAGGTCACGGGCGAAGTGGGCCCAATTTTTTGCACCTTAGCTTCGTCCCGCAAGATCACATATGGTGACATTAAGTCGTGACCAAGGACATCTCCTTTGTCTGCTCATACGTTAGATATTCAAGCCTAGCTAATCAGAAGGCATGTTGACTTACCATTAACACCGCTGTAAACACGGAACGGGATATTAATGCGATTCACTCGCTGAGCCTCATTGGGCCCACTTGGCCGCTGAGTACCAATGACCAAATTATACGCTATCTTGATCGCCTTGCCCTTATGACTCGCCGGGAGTCCCTTGGGAAGTGCAAAGGAGAATGAGTACGACTGTTCTTCGCCTGGAGCTAGTCGTAGGTCAACGAAGAGGAGAGACTGTGGGGTGGAGAGCAACGGAATAGATCGTGACGAAGCAACTCCGCGCATTTCTCGCAGACCATCGAGCTCATTGTTCGACAGGAGTCCGTTGATGGACTCTTCGATTGTATTCCACTTGAGAGCTCCCCAAAAACCACCACTCTTGCGGGAGCGGTCACCACTCGCAGAGGTTGGCCGTCCCGGCACCCCGCCTGTGCCTGCTTGGCCGCCAACAACACCTTTTCGTTTGACCTCGTCGAAGACTGACTGGTTCACCAAAGAACCATCCACCGTAAATGATGCGCTGATCTGTGCATAGCCCATGAGTAGCGCCTGGCTATCGGATGGCTTCATCGGTGCTGCCACGCTCGAGAAGTGCCGTGCATGCCGCGTAGGAGGCGGCGTTGGCCTTGCGGCTTGTGTTGAGTAATTTGTGTACTCTGACGCCAGCGTCTCGCTTGAATGATCACTGACAGAGTAGAACTCTCCACTGCTTCGGCTGCTTCCATTCACGCTCGTGGCTGATATTATTCGTGTGACCTGCTGATGTGATGGTGCGGTCAACGTTGTCGAGTCTTTTGAACCCAGTTTTCCAGCTGAGGGGACTCTTTCGGGTGATTTTGGGGACGGGGAGAGAGGAGACCGGGTGATATTCAGATCCGTCGATGTCGGAGAGGCGGGGAATTTGAAGTCAAACGCCGGTAGCTGCGTTCTTCGTGGCGGGGCACGTAGTTGCTCCGTTGGAACAACGGGGCTGGTCGCAAGAGAGCCAGCTCGACTTGCTCGTCGGTGCGAAGTGTCGACTTTCAAATTGCCTGGCTCGGACTCATTTGGGGACTCTGCGAGTGGAGGACCACGTATAGGGCCTCTCCCAACTATTGAACGATTAGGCCTTGCAACTTGTCACCACGAGGTCTGGCTGGAGGATACCTTTCCGATGAGAATCATCATAGTTATCATTCCTCCTAGGGGCAACCTGGAGACTTGCTGAGCGCCCATGACCCCTGGCCGGTCGAGTTCGGCCATACCCCTGGGTTGGATGTGTCTTTTCGGGATTGCCTTCGCTCTCGATAGATAGAATTGATACCGATCGTTTGTGGCTATGGCCGGGCTGCCAACTTCGAGGGGTAGAGGGGCCGCTTGTCGGCGGGAAGCTGTGGGAGGAGACGAGCGGGGAGCTCAACGACGACGCAGTCCGATGGGAAGGTTTCCTCTGGGAGCTGATAGAGTATGATCGTCTCCCTGAGAAGAGTCCCTGCGGCGACTTCAACGAGAACAACGAGTCGGAGCCGGAGTTGCTTGTGTGATTCGCGACACGAGACAGCTTCCGTTGATGTTGACCACCTTCACCCCCATGCCCTGGTTCAGAAGCACTCTCTGCGACATTCTTGAAGGTGATTGTGCATTCCACGTTCTCTCCTGCAAATATTGTTTGATCCTTCCATTTCACAAAGACCTGGATGTTCGACGGCATCGCGACGCGGTGTCAGCATGTGGTCCGAAGGCCAGGCTCCAGACTCAATCTCGGGAGACAGGTCGCGCGCCACAATCAATGCTTAGAACCAAGCTTTAGACGGTACGCTAACATCTGCATTCTGTCAGACTGGAAAGATCATAATGAGGGAAAGTTGCGGTTGGCGCAGTTGACGAGGAGGACCATGCGATTGCTGCCGAGGCGGGTTTGAGGGAGAGTTGGTGTGCACTGGTGGCGCTTCTCCACTGGGAGCTCCGACCCCAACCCCGTCTGCTCTGTTGCTGGAGGGCGACTCCTTTTTCTCTGCCCCGCCGTGACACGACTCAAAAGGTGACACCTAAGTTACGTATGTAGGATGGCACTGCGGTTGTATTGCAGTCAATTCCTTGAGGGAGTTAAAAGGATCCATTTCTGGGGTTTACAGTCCCAGAATCACAGAACCGGTTGTAAAGTGGAGGAATGAATTATTAGACATCGCCATGCAGGAACATGATAGTATACAGATTGCGGTTGCTGGGACCAAAGTAGAAGTCGCAAAGTCTTATCACACCTGGCTCAACCCCGTGAATATTCAAACTAAAACTCCCTCTCACCAGGCTTATAAAGTGTATTGGCATCGGAGTACGGCCGAGAGGCCTTGGTTGAGGGCCGAAGACCCAGCTCAGCCATTCGACTCCAAATACGCTCGTGTCGCTTCTCCCAACGCTTGCGACGACTCTCAGCTTCGGCTTCCGAGGGCCTCCATCGACTCTTCAAGATGCGGCGGATAGCCTCTGGAGAGACCTTGAACTCTTCTGCAAGAACAGCGGTCGTGAAACGTTCCGGGGCGGTCGCATGCAAGTGACGAATACCCTCCAGTGCGTCAGGAGACAGTTTCTTTGGGGGATTCCATCCACTCGGAAACTTTTTATCCAAGGCATCCTTTTGAATCCGCCAGGGGTCAGGCTTCGCCTTCTTCATCGGGGCGTTCTTCGCCTTATCGAGCTTCTTGTCCTTGCTCAGTCTTTTGCGCTCGCCGCTCTGTGTTTCTGAGTTATCCCGGATGGTCTCTGCCTTCTTCACTTTCTTCTTCGAATTGGCGGATGCATGCTTATGCTGCGACTCCGGGCTTGTGGTTTGTTCGGTTGAGGATGAGGTTGAGGGAGATGCAGGAGCGATGGAACTCTGGGGATCCGGAGGAGCTGAAGTAGTGATCACTTCTGGCGACTGATTGATCTGCATCTGGCAGGCTCTGAGAGTTGAACTAAATGGTCGGCGTTGCGACGGTAGCGAATAACGAGAAGGGGCAGTCGGGCGCAGATCGCGGCTGAACTCTGAGCGAAAGACACTGCGAAGAACGGAAGGTAATGCCAATTTGGCGGAGGCAGCACAAGGAGTGACCATGGTGTATATGGGCCGCCTCAGGTTAGAAGTTTGTTGAATAGCTGATGGAGTGAAGGTGAGAGTGACAAGTGAGAGGAAATTCCGTCGTGGCGATAAGATAAGTTAAAGATTTGCTCCTGAAAGATAAGGCATCAGGATCAAATGCCAAGCTTTCCCTGATCCTCCAATCTATCACCTTACATCGGATATTTGCTGTGAAAATTTTGCTGTGAGGCAAGTATTGAGAAAACAGTTTTTGTACTTGATTATATCCTGATAGAGAAGTAAAAATCAAACGAGGGTCACCAGGTGTACGAAATTCGCCGAAGCCTGAGGCGCAAGTAACGTGTCACGGATTAGTAGAAGCCCAAGCTAATTGAATCACACTGTATAGACTTGCTCTCCAAATTGTGACCCTTCTTAGGTTAATTAGGTAAGTTCCTGTAGATCTTGTCTGATGTCCATGATTTACAAAGATCTTTCTTCTGAGGCATGAGCCAGTCTGTCCCACCCCCAAATCCATCCCTGTTCGGGAGTAAATCCACTCCCAGAACCAAGGAGATCTGGAAAGGGTGGCTCAAGAGGGAGGTTCGTGTCGTTGCCAGAGAGTACTATATAGTCATTTTAAGTAATCCGGCTCAGAGGTGTGAAGCAGGATAACGTACCTTGATCAAAATCGACGAGAGCTTGTGACATGACTGGATCCTCTACGTAGTTCAACATAGCCTCATCCATGATCAACCCGTTAGCAACAAGCGTTGGATCGCTTTCATTCAGATTCTGTGCAGCCAGCCTGTCCATAGAGCTGACGGGTTGAGGTAAAGACACTGGCTCATCTTCGGAAGCATTCAATAGCTCTTTCAGCTCTTTGTCCATGACCAGTCTAGTCAGTCTCTGTAAGATCTCCAAACCTTGTGCCGCAAGAGAAGAATGAGATAGTGACTTGAGAAGAGATTGCATACGCAGCAGCCGGCGTAAGCCCATTTTAGATTCATAAGACTGCTGCCCCAAGGGTTCAATGCTGATCAAGATGCAAAGCATGACCCCGGCCGTGAAAGTATGAATACCGATAAAGGCCGCTGCATAAGTACCAGCGGCGAGAGAAAATATGGGATTTCTCCCAATATCAGAAGTAGCTAAAGCGGCATAGCGACATGATTGCAACGACAGTTTCACGGTATCTCGGGTCAAGGTACTGGGGTCTTCAACGGCGGTCTCCGCGGGAGGAATCAACTTGTATGCCAACAAAGGGCGATGAACAAGGATTCTGGTATTCTCATACGCAAGTTTCAAGGCAAGAGCCTGAAGCTGAAAGATATGAGCCTCGAACCTAGGACCAGAAGCACCAATGTCCCGGTCCATTTCATCCATGCAGCTATACGTCAGAGTGTCAGACTCGCTGAGCTGTAATACATCAGGTATCTCAGCACTCCATTTCCGCAGTCGAGCATCAAGGGCTGAGACCTTGCAAAAAAGGCTCTGAAGACAAGAAGAGCCTCCTGACATGCCCTGTGAATTTTGGCTCTTCAAGGATCCAAGTCCGTACAGATCCGTAAGAGTGTCATGTATGAGAACCGAGAGCTTGGACATCAAGTACTTGTATGAGAGAAGAGTCGCTGGGCATTGATTTGTAGCATTGAGTGCAGGCGACTGACCGGTGACAGACTTGGCCGAGGGGTCTAGTAACTCCACGTCGCAGTCCAAATCTCTGATACTATGCGGATAGCCATATGACATGGAGCAAAAGGTCTCAATCTCGTAAATGGCCCACCAGCAACGTTTTCGCGTCTCGTTCTGTCGGTACACCTCCGACGACATGGGCCCAATATGTGGGAGTTTTCGATGCAAATTCAAGGCTTGGGCAATGCGAAGCCCACAGCCACAAACTGGCCATGCTAACTCCGGTTTTCCATGGTACAGGTAATGTGTTCCCAGCAGAATACAAGTTTGGACCGCCTCTAGAGACCCCAGCGAGACAATGTCGAGGACCTTGGCCTGTGTTCTTGACAGGATTCTCTCTTTGAGATCTATAGGGTGTATACCGTGAACCTCCAGTACGTTTTGTCTATGGCTGCCAGCATATTGTAATGCGATGGCAATCACAACAAGAAAAACACTGATGAATCCTGGGTTGGGAAATTTTTCAACCAGTTGCTCCCTGGGCAAGTCATACATTTGCTGCCAGGTTTGCCGGAAATCATCTTGATGGAAAATGAGCATGAACCAGTGAATCCGATCAAAGTAAGTGTCCACCAGCAGGGTCGCAACCTCGCGCGAAGGTAATAGCGAGGCGAGTTCTGATATTGCCGATCGTGGCCCTTGCAGCAAAAAATTTGAGGAGGGATGTCTGGGGGGGCTCCTCTCAGTGTGATGATTGATGCTTAGCCTTGGGCTCAACGAGCGATGCAGTCTCAGGCCACCCGGTAGAGCGGTGATCAACGATGTATCCGGGGTGGCAGAGCTGTGCAAATAAAATGCCTCAATCACAGTCAGTACATTACCAGTGACATACTGACAGGTTACTTACCCCTTCTACTAGAGACATGGTTGAACTGGACCAAGGCTGCTTTGCCACAGTAGCATCCTCAGGGTGCTCGGTTGCAGATTTGCGCTTGCCTTTGGAACTCGCCTTTCTCTTTTGAGCGCCCTGTGGCATCTGGACCGCTCGCCACTGGTCTGCTGTCTGGCACTCGACCCCGGCACGGACGCATAGTGTGCATGGGCGTTTGATGTCGCACTATCAAGATTGATTAGATGAGACTGCACACCGAAGGTTAGGTAGGGTAGGTTCACTTTGAGCTTTTGCTGACGACATCTTTGACATGCACCGCCCACCTTTGATCGTTTGGCCCGGGGCGTCATCGTGGACGGAATGCGGTAGATGAATTGTTAAGAGAGACTGCCCAGGGATCAAGGCCTAAAACGGTAATTTTTCCGGTGGAGGCAGATGACAAAGCTTGTGTACATTGAACCTCACAGCACTTTTCACGGTTCAACAACTTTGGGCGTCCAACCTGATTGTTCATGTTAGTAGACTACTAAAATACCGATTATTTTAGAGCTAGGTAGGATTCAGGAAAAAGAATCGAAGGATCAATGCCTTGTGTGGTGAAGACTCTGTCTGTCCTGGATATGGATGAAATGGGAAACTGCGGAGAGGTCGACGAAAGAGGAAGTGATTCCACCGGATGAGTTGAAGTACAGGAACAAATATAAAAGGAACGCGATACCATCCAGACCGAGACACTGACGGGGATTCCTACTTGACTCAGGTTTCAATTCATCTTTTCTGACATCATGTCTTCCAATAACAGCATTTCGGTGACGCTGTCGCAGCTCGCCAAGATGATCGACCACTCGTTGCTCCACCCAACAATTACCGATGCCGATGTCCTGGCTGGACTCAAGATTGCCAGAGAAAACAATGTAGCCACGGCCTGTGTGAAGCCATATCATATCCCGCTGGCTCGCAAGGAGCTGGCCGGCACCGATGTTTTGGTATGCCCCGTGATCGGGTTTCCCCACGGCAACAGTACCACCGAGATCAAAGTCCAAGAAGCCACAGCCGCCGTCGAGGCCGGTGGGCGCGAAATCGACATGGTCATCAACATTGGCAAAGCGCTCGGCGGGGATTGGGAGTATGTCGCCCAAGAGATCGACCAGGTCAACCGCGCAGTACTCGATCGCGGTGCCATTCTCAAAGTCATCTTTGAAAACGACTATCTCCAACCCAAGCACATCATCCGACTTTGCGAGATCTGCACCGATCTTGGAGTTGCCTTTGTCAAGACTTCTACCGGGTATGGATTCGTCAAGCAAGCCGATGGGTCCTATAATTACCTTGGTGCGACGGTGTCGGATCTCAAGCTGATGCGTCAGCATGCGGGGTCCAAGGTTCAAATCAAAGCCGCCGGTGGTGTTCGTTCACTTGATGATCTATTGCACGTCTTGAGTCTGGGGGTCACTCGAATTGGGGCCACAGCGACTGTGGTCATCCTTGAGGAAGCGAAGCAGCGCGGGATTAACAACGAGCCGAAGACAGTCAGCTTCAAGCCTATGCAGGAGAAGGCGGGAGGATATTGAAGGAAGGTTCATCTGAGGTGAAAGATGGAATGATGAGGTGCCCTATGAATACTGAAGATTGGATACCACGCCATTCATACATCTCTGGAATGTGTATTGTCAATAACAGGCTTAGCAGGTCAAGACGAGGGAGCTCATCTCTCTTTGCTCTTGGATGGTCGCTCAGCTGTACCTCTCGTCAGTACTGCAATAGGAAGTGTACATCAAGCTTAATTGTGTATATTTAGCATAAACCTCGTGACTTCGGCCTTGCCTCGAGAACTAGACGGGACATCGTCCTTGTCTTGGCAGGTAGACACAACCTGCAGTCAATCAGGAGATACTGTGCCCGGCGCGTCTTTCAGACAAGTCGACACATACCTGGGCTAATCCAGCATGGATAGGTATCTACATGAGTCGCGCTGCAGGTGGTGACTTGATGACTCATCGTTCAGAGCCCCTAACTATCAACTAACCCATTAGCATCTCATATGAAAAAGAAGACTAGGTACTAGGTAGTCTGCTAAGTGAGAGTTGCTCTAAATTGACTGCAGCCTAAATGCTACTTACTTAGCGACGTCGATACTAGCGATCGATCTAGTAGCACCAGGGTACCTGAGTGTGTAGGGTTCGGGCTGGACCCACCAGTTCTTGAGCGGCCTCAGAGCCCTTCAGTTGAGATTGGGATTCTCTGGTAAAGAGATCAGGAAATAGACTGATGGTAATATCTAGATCCAAATCATTACAACACAGCTCTTCAGATTCGGTTCTGCAGTGGTCGTAAGTGTACGGAGTAAATGTACTTTTTTCAACCCCAGAGGGCCAGACTCCGCCGCACCCCGAGCCTCGAGGCCATGCAGCAGACTCCACTCGGCCCGTGCCACCCACTTAAACGAAGTTGACGAACTCAAGTGACCAGTCCAAAAGGAGAATCGCGAGATTCTCAAGGCTGGCCCTTGGATCGCCTGGAATGATCAGCGCGGCTAGCGTGGAATGAAGCTCCATGTCTGTATTTCCCCCCTCCGTGTTGGGATTTTCTCACGGAAGCTCCAACTTTAGCCTCACCTCAGTCTTTCCATTCTTCTTCAGCTTTTCATTCCTTTACCCATCGCTTTCAGCTTGGGAACCTAGGGATCACCACACTCTGCCGCTCCTTAACCATCAACCCCCCATCCTCCAATTCGTCATTCTCTTTCATCGTGCACCCTCCCCACTCCGTCTCTCCTTCTCCCCTCGCTCTCTCACTCAGATCACCACAGATCTCCATCTGCTGGCCCCTCCGCTACGAACGCGCCGGGCCTGACTGAAATGCTAATACCCCGCCCGCTCAGGGGACTCTGATTCTTCGCCCGTTCAGTCCCCCCGAGGCGATGGCCACCACCGCGCCCCTCAGCGCGAAAACAAAGCTCGCCGGGCCTGGTGCCTCCTTGAAGATCACTCCGTCTAATTCTCCAATCCTCAGACCCGGAGCTCGCTCTCCGAGTAAATTCTCACATCAGTCCACCCTGTCCCTCCAAGCCGTGCTGGGTACCACTACCACAACCCCCAATGGCTTCTCTAGTCACGACCAGAGCAAGAGCTTCGCGCTGTGCGCCGGCTCTGCTGCTGTTCTCGCCGAACTCGACGATGATGCCAAGCTCTGCCAGCGCTTCTTTCGAGCTCGCCCATCAGCAACGAGCGTAAATCCCACGACCTCCTTCTACAATCAATCTACCCCTCCGGCGACTCCCGACCCCCGATCACGATCCCTCTCACACATTCGCTCGAATCCACACCTCAACGTTCCCAATGGCTCACCATCGAACGAAGCCGCTGACAATGGGAGCCCGCGCGCATGGTCGTCCAGAGAGAGGATCAAAGCAGTGACTAGCGTCTCCATCAGTCCTAACGGCCGATTTTTGGCCGTGGGAGAGACTGGATATAACCCGCGCGTCCTGATATTTTCGACTGCCCGTGACGCCTTACCCGATGTTCCCTTGTCCATCCTTAGCGAGCACACCTTCGGGGTGTGCAGCTTGGCTTTCAGCCCGGACTCCCAATACTTGGCCACGCTCGGCAACCCCAGCGATGGGTTTCTATTTATCTGGTCTATCAACCTCAAAAATGGATCTGCCAAGCTACATTCGACGAATAAATGCACGTCTTTTGTGCGCGACATGTGCTGGGTGGGTCAGTCGTTGGTCACCACTGGTGTGCGCCATGTCAAAGTTTGGAGGCTTCCGGCTGCAAGACCTGTATCTCCTACAAAATCTAGGCTGAATGTTGATGGAGCCCCATCGCCAAACCCGGCCCCGAAAGCATTGTCTGGCAGGAATTGCATTTTAGGACAGCTGAACGACCATACCTTCAGTTGCATTGGCAGCATTTCTGACCAGGAGGCCGTGTTGGGGACTGAATCAGGCGCTGTCTGCCTCCTGGATGATCGCGAGGGGTCCCAAAGGTTATCCGTGGTCACTCAGGTCGGATTTGCTATCACATCCTTGACTGTAGATTTCGACCGAGAGTCGGTCTGGCTGGGTGGACGCGGCCGGAGGATGCAGCAATTATCTTTCGACAATCTGCAAAGGTCCTCTACGTCTTCTCCTATCTTTCCTGCCAGACTAGAGAAGGTAGCGGTGGACAAGAAATCAAAAGCACCTGCCATTACCTGCATGGGCTCTTTGGGGTCACATCTGGTCACGGTAGAAGCAACCAGAGAAATCCACATCTATCCAATCGAGACTTTGCCTAATGAGGGCGAGCAAGAGCCGGGGGAGACTTCGATGCCAGCACATCGAGATCCAGTCTTAGGCATTCGTCCGCTCAAACGGCCAAACAGGTTCTCTGCAGAGCTCTTCTCGTGGTCTCGCAATGGCTCAGTCAATTTTTGGGATGCAAGCGGCAAATGCCTTGATTCGAAGATGGTGGTCGTCGAGCAAAGCATAGCAGGGGATGAAGATGTAGTCAATGAGTTGAAAGTAATGAGAGCCGTGGACAATG
>JAXQJV010000589.1:0-23699 GCA_037042255.1 Penicillium sp. PG106-07D
ATGCGATTCTCTGCTTCGGCGTCTGGTCGCTGCGATGGATCGAGGAGGATGATGACGTAGTTGAGAAGGAGGATACCTGACCGAATGCCTTGCATGGTCAGAGTCGAGAACCCGTCGAAGAAATGGCATGGGATCGGTCCGATGAAGCCGGTCCGAGGCTCACGGCCAGCGCGGAGAGTTGAGGCAGTCATGCTGTACTCGGTATGAATGCCTCGCAGAGAGGCGCGTGTGGCGAGGATTTCTCGTAGGAGTGCAGGGCGTTCACTTTTCTGTAGATTCAAAGGGAAATGCTGAAATTTGCGCATCCGCCTCACGTATCCCGGAAGCTTGACCACCTCGCGGAATGCGCGCTCGGTGATATCTGTGAAAACGGACGAGTCTGGCTGCTTGGCATTTTCCGCTGCGATATGCTCGTTGAGAGCCTGCCACTCGGGTTCCTCCAGGAAGCAGTCTTCTCCACTGACTAGCGCGGATGTGACGAGGGTGTTGCGATAGGCAATGTATAATGCACAACCAAACCCACTGTAATGGGCCTTGGCCCCTCGAAGACGCATCAATGCCCGGATACCGGCCGCGTGATGAATCCAACCATCTTCTGTGGTGGAGCAGTGCATCTCATATACTGCCAGAGTGATGGCGGTGGCTAGTGCCTCGTCTGATTTGGCCTTGGACTCATTGTCTAGCATACGCGAAAGACCGTGGATCGCACGGGTATAAAACTCCCGACCGGCGTCGGAGTACTTGGGATCATTGTGGCGACTGCCGGCATACATGGTGGTGATGCTGCGGACGGCTAGATCAAAGGGAGTGTTGCCGCTCTCTCTCGAGACGACATACTCGACCCAGTTGATAGGTACCCGGGTTTCTGTAGCCTTGAAGTAGCATGGATATGCGTCGAGTACAAAGTTGATGTACAGTTGAATCTGGCCCGCCGCCGCCGCCTTGGCGACGAGCGAGGGATTTACAGTTTCATTGCCGGGTGAGAGTGTCAGGTAGCGCGCGTCACTTCGGCCTTCACGGGAGATCCATAACAGCTCCTGACTCGACGATCGGTCTTGATGAGATGCCGACGGTGCTGGTGAAGCTGAGGTTGACTGTGCTCGAAAAGGTAGGTCGGAGTTTCTTGTTTCTTGGCCAGCGGGCGGGCTACTTTCATAGCGACAAGGAAGACGGGAGTTATGGCATCGTAGACAAGGGGATTTCCCGTCACACTACTAAAGTTAGACAAAATCCAGGCGTCGGTATGGAGGCTGGGTATTGGTGAGGTTCAGCCAGAATCAATGGTGTTGAGCACCACAGTCCAACTGAGCTGCGAGACGTCTGAATATCGCGCTCCATTCACCCCACATTAGAGCACGACGATGGCCAGGCCCGAGGCTAAGGTTTCCTCCAGACAGGGACATAGAGGCTAGAGCTGGGCCTTAGTGGCTTGGAGTCCGATCGGAAAACTGTAGCGTCCTCATGGTGACTTGCAATTTGCAAATGGGGGCAAAAGGACAGTGGACACGCCTGGTTGAAAGGCGGCTCAAGCAACAGGGGTACGGGAGGGGGAACACGAGAGGGTGGAGGGGCTGGTGAACCCACCTGAATGGATGATCGGGCACATCGCAGACAGCGACGGGGCGCTGGGACCATGCTGGTCAAGGCATGAAGGGGAGCCCAGAATCGGAAGAGTCGGCATCGAGTGGGAAAAAGGGGGCGAAAGGGACGAGGAGTGACTTCAACGCCCCTCAAAATTAGCTGTGGTCATCAATTTGGGTATTGGGTTTAGGGGCGATGGAAGATCCGTCAACTCACCACCGAAACAGCAGTGATTGGCGGGTTCTGACTCAAAAAGCTTATACTGGTTGGAAGGGTCTTCGAGATGAAGTCACACAATTTCACTATGATTGAATGAGATGGAAAATGAAAGGTACGATTGCATTTCACTGAGATGCAGGTGTCAGTGTGTAACTTGTAACTTTGTAAGTCGTCCATGATGCGGCTGAAAAGAGGCTGCAGAGCTGGTCACGAGACCGTCATGTGCCTTGTCCTTGACGGGGCATTTCATGTGTTTTATGACTCCAGAGACCAGAGGCTTTGCGCTGTTCAAGAAACAATTACTTGGAGCTCAAGAATCAACCTGCAAAGGATACTCTAAACCAGAGGTCTGTCGACTCTCATCGCTTCAAGGACTGGAGTATTCCGGGGGTAATACTGAATATTCAATACTTGGTTCTTGTCCATGGACGGCAGTTGGTAGAGATGGTATGACGGGGGCATCAGAGAACAAGCACGAGATAATGAAGAAAGCATATGCGAAGCCAGAAAAGGTCAAGGCCCGAACCTCCCAGGAAAAGAAATGAGAACGATAAAGCCAGTCATAGTCATAAAAGGACCAAAACACATTTGCGCCGCATTCGCCTTCTTCACACGCGACCTTTGCAAACTATACCAACCCGTCGTACAGGGAGAGAGCGCTGACAATGGTCTCGTCACGCTTGCTGCCCTCCTTGAATTCCTCAATGTCCAGGCTGCCATTCTCATCCTTGTCCATCATGCGGAAGATCTTGCGCACCCGCTTCTCCGGTGTGTCCTCGTCTTCTGGAAGCTTCACCATTGACCCCACCTATGCGCATCGTCAGTGACCGTTCGCGAACAACAAAGGGAAAGAGAGAAGGTATTGGAAGGAGAGAGCTCGAATAACCCTCAAACCACGACGCACCATTTTGTATATCGCCTCGACAATGGCCAGCATCTCGTCGTATGTAATCTTGCCATCCCCATCGATATCGTACAGTTGGAATGCCCAGTCCAGCTTGTCCTCCATCTTGCCGCGCGAGGTGACCGACAGCGCGCAGATGAATTCCTTAAAATCAATCATGCCGCTGTTATCCGAATCGAACACCCGGAACACGTAGTTGGCAAAGGATGATGGGTCGCCGAAGGGGAAGAATTGCCGGTAGATCTTCTGGAACTCCTCCTTGGTCAAAGTGCCCGACGGGCAGTCCTTCAAGAAGCCTGCAGGGAGCGCCCATGATCAGCCATGTTCCGTAGTCAGGTATCACTTGATATCCTGGTATACTGCGCACTCGAAGAAATCAGTCATACCCTTATACCATTGCTGGAGCTCCTTCTTGTCGAAGTGGGTTGCTTTCTGCAGCTCGTCGAGCTGCGAGGGCGAAAGCTTTGATTGCCTGAAGACTTCGAGTTAGGTACCGTGTTCGCAAAGATCACCGACCACCTAGAGCCCCTGACAGAAGCCCTGATCACAAGGATAGCCCAGTGTGACCTCCATGGAGGCATCTCCGAAATCCCAGTCTCTTCCGCCGGACTCGGACTCGGACTCGTTGCAGCGCGTCGCAGGGGCGAGTGAGGGGTAACGGAGGGGGGCCCGGTCGCACTTACGACTTGCCCATGATCAAACACCCAGAACCGAAAGTAGTACGGTGAGTCGCAAGCGCATGCACGTCAAACACTCGGTGAGATCGTCAGGAATGAAGCGAGCGCAGAAAAAGGCGACGGAAACCGGTGACGCGGGGTAGGACGGGGGAGAATGTGTGGCTGACTTCAGTTGTGGCGTGGTTCCTGGGAAAAAGAGAGGAGGGGCAGGCTATGCGATCGAAGGGTGGAGAAACAGGTTGGGAGGCTGATAAATATATTCAGAGCAAGACGTGTAGGAACAATGCGAGCGAACGTGGGGAAGAGAAAAGGTGAGGTCACACTACGGAGAAAAATAAAGCCAGATTGGGTATGTGGCGAGAAGCAGTCAAGACTCAAGAGCAGTCAAGACTTACAGAGATTCAAGTCCAGACCATCTGGGGGAAAACGTCGCTTGGCATGACACAATTAACGCCGGTAATTACCGCGGGACTCCATAAAACACAAGTTGGCGGTTATATACAAGCGATGCCCTCTTTTCCAGCAGACCAAGGTCTATCTCGTTCCAATGACAGGTAAGAAACACAAAAGGAATACAGGACCAACGCGACTATGCAAATCATTCCCAGGGCTATGAAGACATGCGATGAAGAGGTGTATGTGAGCGCCGGGTGCGGGTTGCCCCGGATGAAGGGACGGCTAAATAAAGCGGGTCCCCAATGAATCGATGGTATCATACGTTTCTAATCCACCTTGATGGAGCCGTAGATACGGTGGATGAATGCCCAACTGGCAAAGAAGCCGATGGAACCTGCAAAGGGAGAGTTAGCGCACCGTCCATTCGGAAGGAGAGGAAGCCACATACCAGTCAAAATAAAGACAACGAAGCCAATCAACGCCGAGTAGCCCACGTAGAGCACGGCACCGGTCAGGCCGCCGAAGCTCACGCGGGTGGCCCAGAAGATGAGGGCATTCAGGAAGACGTAGCCACCAGTCATACCCGCACCGGCAAAGGCACGCCAGTGCCACCCGTAGTTCTCGGCGCAGAGCAGGAAGTATACAAGCAGGACAGTCGTGGCCGCAGAAGTAATGATCATCAACCCATAGCACAAGAACAAGAATCCGAACATGTAGTAGATCTTGTTGGTCCAGAGCGAGGTCATAATAAAGTACAACTCGACGAAGATAGCGCCAAAGGGCAGAATTCCAGTCAGGAGGATGGATGGAATAGTGCGCAGACTGCCCGACATAGGAGGGACCTGGCGAGGGATTTGGTTGGTCTTCGTCGGGCCCTCAATTGGCTACAAACGCATTAGTATCGAAATGAAGGCAGATACGAAGACTAGGTAATTTGACATACCGGTTGTCTGAAGCCGACCCAGCTACCTGCCACGCTTAAAGGCACGCTGATTACAAACCAGATCAAAACCAATGCGAGCATGGTGCCAAATGGAACGGCACCACTCGAGCCCTTAGCCCAGACAAACAGGTTGAGCAGGAAGAAGGTGCCAAAGATGACGCCCGGGAGTAGAAGAGGAGTCATGATAATGTTGCGCTTCCAGGCCTCGCCACCAAATGCCTTATACACGCGAGACGACACATAGCCTCCGATGGCACCAAAGAGGGCGGAAATGAGGAGGATGGCAGTGGCCAAGAAGCCACGGTTCGCGGGTGAGAGGAGACCGAGCAGTGCAAATGCTACAGGTCAAGGTCAGAGGGTCGCGATGCGGATAGGAACAAAATAATAGACGGCAACTGGATCACTTACCAACGGTAACACCAGTCATCATGAAAAGCTGGGCGCCATTGCCGAGCAATACACTCAGCAGCAGCGGAGACTTAGGGCAACGGAAGACATCCCCATGGACTAGCTTCCAACCAGAATCTTCTTGAATTCCGTCTTCAACTGCAGCCGAAGTGCCATCGAGGTCGTCTAAACTGATCTGGTCGAGGCGGTTGTAGCGAGCAATGTCCTTCTTGAGTGCGCGCACAAGAATCATGCTCACCATCCCCACCAAGAACACGACAAAGACAGCCGAGTTGATGAGAGAGAACCAGTGAATCTTTGGGTCATAGACGTGCAGGTACTTGTCCCAGCGGGTCGCCCAGGCGGTTGGCGACTCCTTCCAGAAGACACTATACGTCCAGACGACCGGTGTATCCCCATCTTCGCTGAGCCTCAGAATATTTCCTTGGGTACCACACTCGGCGGTCCCGTCTTCTAGAATTCGCGAATCGAGCCGAGACTCGGGCTGCACGAGCACTCCAACCACTCGGTACTTGTCCTTGCCGCTGAAGCCCACGCGATGATAGTCGATCACAATATCGAAGTGGTTGTTGAGCACAGATTGACCATTCTCATCCAGGTCGCCGAGCGAAAATCCCGGGTTGTAGAACTGGGTGTTGGTGTTGCTATCATAGTTCAGCTGCGCCGCTGGCAGTCCGTCAACGAGCCAATTGATATTGTATCCTTGCGAGATTCGACGATTCGTAAACTTGGAGCTGCGCCCGTCAAATGTCACCTCCCCACAGATTGCTTTACAAGTCTCATTCTGCGCCATGTGTAGCTCAATCGGGGAGGTACGGATTCGATCGCCGAACAGAATACTTCCTAGCGATTCTCTGACATCTTGAGGACCCCCTTCCGGACGGCAGAAGTGGAATGCCGGGTGGTAGTAGTCATAGGAGAAGACAGAATGGAGCTGATCGTCGCGCGACAACCCGGGTGTTAAGTGGTTAACATTGAGGGGGACGGATTGGCCTTTGTCGTAAGAGGACGGAGCAACGCCAGGAAGATAGAAGGCGGATGTGAGTGAAGGGATCGAGAGGAGGACCGAGGCGAGGAGGGGGGCTTGGTCGGTGAAGCGCATGGTGATCGTGGAGCGTTCGGTGGTCGCTCAGACCAGCTTCATATGTTTGGATGGGTGGTTGTCTGGTTTTTTGAGGCGGCGCGTGTAGGTTCGACCGCCAGTTCCACAATCGGAGCACACCAATTTACCAAGCTCGACAGAATTGAGCGAGCAGCCGCATGCATGAAACTCAAAAGATAAATGGAAACTCGTGACTGCAAGAGGACAGAATGGCCTTCGGAGACAGGATGACGATCCGCGAGGTAGCCGTCTGCACGTGACATCGCACCAAGGGACGAAGCTGCAGATCACGTGGCGATAAGCACCATCCAAAAAATTTCCAGCGGTCTTTGTCGCCGAAGGGAGTTAAGATCTTGAAAAGCACAACTCGTCATGGCTTCAGCGGAGACTGCGCCAGCGCGCGCCCAGACTCTATCTGCGATGCTAGAGAGTCTCAATTCTTGCCTCACCAACGCCGGCTCTTCCCTTCCAGTCACTCACAAGGATGCGCCCACCGATGTTTCTATCCTGCCACCCCAAGACGGCATTTCGCTTCTCGACACGAAGAGTGAAATCCTTCTCTCGTACCTACACAACCTCGTTTTCTTGATCATATTCCAACTACGACAAGCGAGCTCAAATTCCCCGTCAGAAGAGTCCGAAATCGTGGCCGACAGCTCGGTTCGGGACGAGGTTGTGAAGAAACTGGTTGAGCTCCGGGTGTTCCTCGATCGTGGTGTTCGACCTCTGGAGGGACGATTGAAGTACCAGATCGACAAAGTCATCAAGGCGGCAGAGGAATCAGAGCGGACAGAGCGTCCCGCTAAGTCAAAGAAGCCGAAGAAGGCCACCAAGATTGCTGGTTCTCGTAGCGACGAGGAGTCCGAGGAAGATGACGAGGACAGTGACAGCGAGTCTGATAGTGACGAGGATGAGGAAGACGACATGGATGAGATGGCATACCGTCCCAACGTTGCGGCACTTGCGAAGGGCAAGGTTGAACAGAAGCAGACCGAAGTCAAGGCGACCAGACAGGAGCCCAGTGACGGCATCTACCGCCCACCGAAGATCATGCCCACCGCACTTCCCACCACCGAACGTCGCGAACGCCAAGATCGCCGGCCTCAACGGTCCAATGTCATCGACGAATTTGTCAGTGCCGAAATGTCCGCGGCACCCATGGCTGAACCGAGTATTGGTAGCACCATCATCGCAGGCGGACGCCAAACCAAGTCCAAAAAGGATCGCGAGCATGAGGCTGAGCGGACTCGGTACGAAGAGACCAACTTTGTCCGTCTTCCCAAGGAGACCAAGAAAGAACTGGCTAGGCGGGGCGGTGGCCGCCGCGATGCTACATATGGTGGTGACGAATGGAAGGGTCTCACTGAGGGAGCCGATCGTATCGAGCGCCTTACCCGCCGGTCGAAGAATAGCGGCTCTGCTCTTGAGAAGAGTCGGAAGCGCAAGAACGAGGATGGACAGCGCAGCGATGGTGTGGCGGTGGGCGACATCTTTGACAAGCGTCGCAAGAAGATTGACAGTTGGAAGCGGTAAAAAGATGGCATCTCGTTACGGCATTCGTTTCCTTTTCTTTATTCCAATTTTCCCTTGTTATGAGACGGCACAAAGCCTGCGATCATCTCCTGGAGTTGGTATGGTAAAATTGGGCTTTTTATGTATCTAGTTGCCCATTAGGTCCGCATCAAAGCATCCAATCAAGTAGAATTGGCTCAACTACGTCTTTTACGTTGTTTTCTATTTAGTACTTGTGGTAGCTCTGTGATTCCGTGGGATCTAAACAGCGCCGATCGGCTTGGAGTCTCGGGATGCCGAGCCCTGGATGGCGGTTGCAGACCTACACCGTTACAGTTGAAGTTGAGGGTGACCATCTCTTTACACAGGTCACATCCATCACATCCCAGTTTTCTCGTCCTAAACCATGTACTTTAAACCACGTACGCCTGCATCAAAATCCGAGGCAATCGTCACGGGGAGTAGTTCTAAAAGGCGTTCACATGTCGAAGGTGGCTATGATGTCATCGCCTGCCAACAGGTCCTTCTGTAATTCTTTCCATCTCAGGACCAGCCATCTCTTCTATCAACATTCAATATTGGAGTTACTGCCCCTAACACCATGGAGAATCCAGGTAAGTCTATTCTCTAGTCTCCTCTCGAGGTATTTTGACTAAATCAATGCATCTTCAGTGGCTGAAATCCGAACGGTGATCCGCCTTCTCACTCAATCCCCACCATCCTTGCAAGAAAAGGCTATAGAGCGCTATTTCACGCCCGATGCGGCCTTTATCCATCCGTTCTGCCGAGTTCCCAACTTCAATGGAAGTCGCTGGTGGGTGACGAAGATCTTCCAATGGTACAAGATCATGTCACCTCGGATTGAAATGGAGATTCACTCCGTTGGTTAGTCCCTTATATTATCGGCCTCCAAGTCTGTAGCAAAACCTAACCGCCCAAATCTAGCATTCGATGAGGATAAGCTAAAGCTCTATATCAACATGTCCCAAATCTTCTCCATCTGGCTGGTCCCTTTCCACGTTGCACCAGTGACCCTGACAACGGTCCTGGATCTCACCACCGATTCGGCCCAGAGCGGGAATGCGCCGACCAACGGCGACCACGGCACGCGGTACTACATCACCAGACAAGAAGATCTCTACCAAACTTCTGATTTTGTCAAGTTTATTCTTCCACATGTTGGGTATTGGTTGGTTGTGGGCTGGCATTTGATTGCAACGCTTTTCTGTGTCTTGGGTGTTGCTGTGCTGTGGCCCATGCTGTATTTGGAGGAGAATGGCTATCTGCCGACTTGGATTTCGCGTGGGAATTTGGCTTACGATATTGCGGATAAGATTCCTGAGATCAAAAAAGAATGATGAGCGGGATGGAGGGGTTGCCTTTACTGGGTTCTAGACATAATATCAATTGAAACCCTGATAGCGAGTTCGTTTAGCTCCAATCCTATTCTATTCAATTTTATTGTTCGTCATTTTTTGTTTATGTCTAGCGCTCTTTAACCTGAGGAGTCGTTCTTGCGTTAAGCTCGCCAAGTGATAATAGTCAAGTAAGCGCTGCGCCTCTAAAACATGCTTCGCTCGTCATCTACCATGGCCATTCGTCATTTCTGTGCGATTCTCCATTCCGGCCTTTCTCATTCAGCCTTGTCCACTTTGTGCTGCTTCCGAAGCTCTTTGCGGAATGCTTCTTCTTGTTCCACCACCATCAACGGCAAGGCTCGCCCAAGACCAAAGAAGACAAAGAGGGCCCACTTCCATCGGAAGGGATTGACAAGCAGACAGAAAATGTACCAGTAGATGAGCTCGGCGTAGGTGAAGAAATCAAAAGCCCGCGTGGGGGCGAAACGCTTCATCAATCGGGTAAAGTCAATCCAGGTCTTCATCCGCTGCTCCGTTGGACGAGTCAAGGGATCGGTCAAAAACATGATGAGGAAGCGTGTGTAGATGCCAATGTGCATGTTGCCCACTGTCCCGATCGCATTGACATAGGTGCTGTTGTTGGCGCAAATGTCCGGGTACTTGGGTGGGAAGACCTGAAGATACCAGTCCGGGGGACTGTAAGGCTCTTGGAAAACTTCATCTGGTAGGAAAGTCAACGAGGGTCGTTTGAATCCCGTCGCCATGACGATGATGTCGCCCTCGACGAGACGTTCCTTGCCCGGCCCGCCTTTGGGGATACCTTGGGACCTCTGGTTGAACAGCACGCCGTTCTCTTCGAGAGAAATGATATCGCCTCGAAGCCAGTGTGCTTTCCCTTCGCGAATTTGATTGAACAGTTCCGAGTTGGCCATAGGAGTTTGAGTGAAGATACCATCATCGGTAGGTGCAATATCTTGAAGATCACGATAGAAGAATTTGCGGAGGAGCCCTTCGGGAATCCAGGACAAGGCGGTTTCCTGACCAAAGATATTGAAGGCCAGTAAAGATTGAACCAGCACGTTTCGCGGAATGATCCATTTGTCGGAGCGCGACAGAACATCAATTTCCGCGGCACCAGATTTGACGGCAAATTCTAGCGCTTCGATCGCACTGGCGCCACCTCCAACAATCAGAATCTTCTTTCCCTTGGCATCTTTGCCATCCAGGTTCGACGAGTGGAAGATTTGACCCTTGAATTTGTCCTGGTCGGGCAAGGTAGGCATCTGGGGATCTCCACAAACACCAACGGCGGTAAGAACTCCATCAAAACGACCGTATTTTTCCTCGTCATCATTGATAATCCATTGACCATCCTCGGTTTTCTTCACAGAGGTAACTTTGGTATCAAACACAGTGCGTCGTTCGAGATCGTAGCGTTTCCAGAGCTCCACGATCTGCTCCTTGATCTGCTGTTGAGTCGGATAGGCACTGTCGTAGTGTACTGAAGGGTGGAATCGGTACATCAAGCTGTGCACCTGCAGAGCGGAAGTGGAGTTGACTCGCTGTTTATAGTCGATTAGAACAGTCTTATCTCATAGTAGATTGGTGGGCGAGGGAATCGAGACTTACACTCCAGATACCGCCCAGTCCTCGGTCCTTGGATCTAGCCTCAAAGATTTGCACATCAAAGCCATGTCCTACGCAATGCGCAGCAGACGAGACACCCGTCAAGCCTGCACCAATGACTGCAACCCTCTTTCGAGGCAAATTGGAAATCTCCCCAGTTGGGGGCGGCGGAGCTGGCGAAAAGACAAATCTCAACACCGCTTGCAATATGAGATACAACCAAGTGAAGGTCTGAACGAACGGGTGCCGAATTAGGCGGAGGATGGGTGATTGAGATGCCGCCATAGCGAATGGAGCTGGCAGTGAGGAAGAGATTGGGATTGTAAGATAGCAAGTTTACGATGGAAGTTGTGGACTTTTGTATTTGGCCCGGAAGGGTGACGTGATCGGTGGAGTAAAGAAAATGGGTGCTTCTTTCACATGCAATCTGTCCAGGGAATATGATAATAATCTGGTCAGAATGCTGGTTGGACTCGGACTCGTGGGACGGAGCGGCCATGATGTCATCCTTTCCGATGCCTGGTTTCTGGCCAGCGTTCTCCTAAGTACTACGAGCCCGAGTCGGCATGCCGGGTTCAAGGTCTAACTATGACAGCTAGAGGGAAATGAGATATCTTTCAATAGCTAGATAGAAGATCAAAGCTGGAAAACATCATCGGAATAACTGAAAGCATACAAAAATGGTGGACTGAAGTTCCCAGCCTCGTTACGGAGTACTGTGCTAAACCTGGGCTCACATTGACACATGCACGTCGGTTGAGCTTGTTTGCCATGCATAAGGTCTTTCTAGCCAACTTTCATGTGTCAAGACAAAAGTACATAAGATTTTGTGCATGATAAAGAGCTTGTTAGGCCTTTCAGAGCTCAAGGGGGGTTCTCCTCTCTTTTGTCGACCTTGCAGGATATGCACAACGGGTACAAAATTTGGCAAGCCTTTCTATCCCGCCCCCCCGGGGTTAATACGGCGTGATTAGCATTCAGCATTGGGTAAACTTTAAATAAATAGCAGGATAGTTGATCGGATCAACTCATCCGGTAACATGTAGACTATGAAATGTGAACAGAGCTGAGAGAAGATCGACCAATCAAGTGGCATGGATCTGCTATACTTGATTGCTGCCTCAGGAAGAAAAAGCCAAAATGCCTGAGCGGTCAACAATAATGCACGATCACTATTATTCTGCCGGGCGCTTTGTCGTCCCGTTATTCCTACCATCTCTTTGCGCCTGCGGAAACCTGCGTCTTTCATTCTCCCCCCATCGCGATCTGACTTGACCCTCGCGCATGATCGAGGAACGTTGCTCGAACCTTTGCGTCCAACCATGGTCCTCCCCCAACTGCTCTCCCGCTAATCCTCCGATTCCTCTCTCTCGCCTCCACGCGACCTCCGCCCCACCCACCTTATTATGGCTGGCCAAGGCTCCATTCTGGACGAGTTCCTCGCTGGCGTGGCCGTCCAGATTCAGGAGCGCGACGGCACCAAACTCCAAGATTTCCTACAGATCGAACCTCCTCTCTCCGAGGCCTACCAGCGCATCGTGCAAGAGCTCCGACAACGATATCCCCCCGGCCCTCAGAGCGACTCCGATCTGCTACAACGATGCGAGGCACTGGTGCCGCGCACGAAAGGTGGTTCATCGTGGACCGCTTTTCCAACCTTCATGAGGCTATATTTCACGTTCTTGCGCGACGTCAACACCGACAATTTGCTCGACACCTACAATCAGCTCAAAGCGCTACTGAAGTGAGTCGTCTGATGGAAGCTTGGGTTCCAGCTTTTCTGCCCAGGACCGGTGGCATCGTTACTGACTGTGTTGTCATTTCTTCCGGAATATAGCCAATGTGTTTTAGCCCTTGGTGACAGTCAGATGGGCGTGATTGTTCTCCCCACCGTCCTCTACCTGTCTAAAGTACTAGCGAAGCTCGCAATGGGGTTAGACCGCCGGCCGGAACTCATTGCGCATATCTTACGAGGGGCTGTGGATGGCGATGAAAACATTGAGAAGGTGACCTTGGTAGAACAGTCAGCCAATGTGGTACGAGAGGCCTTCATCAAGTGCTTGACAGATCGCACCGGCACTCCAGGCCCCCAGGGAAAGCCCGAAGGAAAGCGGGTTGGGATCTACCTCATGGCCAATTTGTGTCTCAAGCTCCTCTTCCAGGTATGTGTCGACAGGTTCTGGTTCTCGCCTGCCAGTCTCTGCCTCGGGAGCCGCCTGAACTGACTTACTTTGTTCAATTAGTGCGGCAAGCTACGAAATGCTGAGCAAATGTTTGCCAGCATCACTGCCCAGTCTCCACCTTTGGCCTATTTCCCTGCTTCACAGCGCGTCACATACCTCTACTACCTCGGGCGTTACTTGCTCTCCAACAACCTCTTCTATCCCGCTCTCATTGCCCTCCAGGCTGCCTATGAACAATGTCACCGCCAAGCGATCAGCCAACGGCACCTGATCCTGGCGTATCTCATCCCCTGCAACATAATCATGGGTCGGTTTCCTTCTCGAAACCTGCTGCAACGGCCTGAGGCAAACGGATTGGCCGACAAATTCGAACAATTATGCCGACTGATCGTTCGCGGAGATTACATCGCTTTCCGCGATTATCTTTCCCCCAGCTCACCCGCTGCCGAGTGGTTTGCACGCAAGGGAATCTTGCTGACACTTCGCAATCGATGCGAGATTATGGTTTGGCGTTCGTTCTGTCGGAAAGTGTTTATTCACAGTGGATTTCATGGGGACCCACAAGCGCAGGCGCAGCGTGGTCCCCCGCCCTACCTCTACCTCGAGAAGTTGGCCATCGCCACGCGGTGGCTGCAGTCCCAGCATCGTCTGGCTCAAAAATCTTTGAACGGTGTCAGCCATAAAGCACCAGAATTTCATTTCTATGGATCTCAGATCATCCCCGCGGCAACCGATCCCGATTTCAACGGTCTCGACAGTTCTGAGATTCCAGCCGCACAGTACTTGTTAGAAAAATATGGCGACTATCTCGCACCCGATGGTTTCTTCGACGAAGAAGGTCACTGGCAGGACAACATGCCTGGTTCGCTGATCGATGGCAACCCCGGGGCTGATTATGATGCCTTTGAGTTGGATCCCTATGCCGAGGCCACGGAGGATGGCCCAGAAGCAGACAAACAGTCTCTACTCATGGCCGAGGTTGAGTCAATCCTAGCCTCCCTTCTCACTCAGGGACTCATGCGTGGGTATCTGACGCATCGCAATCCTCGGTTTGCCATCCCCGGAGCTCGACAACGAGGTGCCTTGCCAACAGGCTTTCCCAATGTTTGGGAGACCATTTTCTCGCGCGAGAAGGAAGATGACAGTGTCCCAGGATGGGTACGCCCTCCGCCACCCGGGGCGTTTGGCGCTGCTGGTGGTGGCCGAGTTGTCAACCTGTCAGGAGCACGACCAGTCGGCGTACAGTAACGGATCTCAGTATCAAGATCTTCGCAATTTCTCAGCTGCGCAATATAATTGGCATGTACAGAATTCTACCCGCCATATGATCTTGGAACGAAATAAGGAAGGTTACTAGTACGATCATGGATCCCTCTGGTTCTGCATGATAGAGAAACAAAATCAATAGTCGTTCAAAACAGGCCTGATAAGGTTGCGATCGGAGTCTCAGTTTATCTGTACTGTACAGTAGGTACAAACAAACAACGAAGTTAGGAACCTTAGGAGAGGAAAGAGCCGCAATGCTGTGATGCTCCTGCCCCACTCTCTACTTAAGGTTCTCCTGCCGCCCACAGTCTACAGCACAATGGCCGAGCGCGTCCAGAATTTGATCGTAGTTAGTATTCAAGTATTAGTCCAGGCGTATTGGGATTCTGCTTTTTGCGCCATTCGCCCTCCCCGGGTCAATCAAGAGGGGCTAGTATGAAACCAGCTACCTCGGCCGCGTGAAAACGCTCATCACAATTGACACTTTCTTACTTTGCGGTGAGGAAAGGAGGACGACGGTGCCAGTTTGGATTCCGACTGGGATTCTATCAATTCCACTGTCCTCCATGATATGCAAGCCCCGCCTGAGCCTCAAGTTTGACGACCACGCCGACTACAGGGCCCATGTCCTTTAGCTGAGCCTGAGATTCTGGAGACAGCCACTGCGGGCTGATGGAGTGTCATACAGCGGAGTGCACACATCGTTATCCTGATTATTGAGTCATTTGAGTCTGTTATTCTTCCTACCGTACCATTGCTCAGAATGTCATTCTTTATGATCTTTATGATAGGAATTCCAGATTGATGCGTGGGGTCTCTTTCCAAGTCAGTTCATAGCCTCTCGCTTAGTACCGAGTTCGCGGAAAGAAGCGTTCTCTGGAGGATTATGACTTCGCCCGTCTTATCAGACAGGCGCTCTACGTATCAGTCGTGGGAAGAGACGGGTCTCGGGGTTGAGGGTGCTGAGGTCGAAAAGGGTCGCCGTGGCCGACTCTGGGCCGTGGATATACTCTTCCTAGTAGGCACCTCACAGATTGGTTCCGTGATCGGATTCTGGATTAATTTTGCAATCACGGAGGCCATGTCCTCGAGCTCATCGACAAGTTGGAGAATTCCCAAGGGAGTCCAGCTCATTCCAGCGGTGATCCACTTTTTCATCGGCGGATTCTTCCTCCACGAGTCACCTCTCTGGCTTATGCGCAAATAGCGTCATGCTGAGGCTCATCAAGCCCTCCAGACGTTGCGTAAACTGCCCGTGGAGCACCCCTACCTCCAGCAGGAGATCCAGCCCATTCAGAATCGGTTGAAATGAAGAGGCAGGGGTCGCAAGCAAGTATGGTACTGGGTCATGGGCCTCTTTCCGTGGCGCGATGGACGAGTTTTGGCGACCAGGTATACGAAACCGAGTGTTCCTCGTCTTTTGTGCTTTTACTTTGCAAAATCTCTCTGGTGCTTCTGGTACGTGATGATTCTTCCTTGAAGAACTTTTGACCTCCCTTGCGCCTTCACATCCAAACTGACTGAGCCTAGCTATCAACTATTACTCGTTGACTCTATTCAAGTCTATCAGAATCAGGGACACGGCGCTGTGCACCGGAATTTACGGTCTCGTCAAGGCGGTTGCATCCCTCATCTACTATAACGCCTTTGTCGACATGATTGGACGTCGTCGCCCAGTCATCCTATCCTCTTTCGCCTGCTCCTGCTGTCTATGGTATGTCGGGGCCTATGTCAAGATCGGCAACCCGCCGCTATCATTGCCAAGGGCGGTAACCTATCGGACTCCACCACTCGTGGTGGTCATGCAGTAACTGCACTGATCATGATCTACGCCGTATTCTTGTCATTTGGCCTGAATGGCGTCCCCTGGATTGTCTCTGCAGAGATTTTCCCCGGTGCTCTGCGGAACTCGGAACTTCTCCGGAACTTGGGCAGCCCTAGTACAGTGGGCTACCCAGTTCCCGATGACTAAATGTCTGCCGTATAGTTTCAACTCGTTTGGATACGGGACCTGGTTCTTCTTTGCTAGTTTCATGGTCATTGCCACAGTCAGTCTGGTCTTACTACCTTCTTCCGGAAACTAAGGGTTTGACTGTTGACCAGATGGATATAATTTTGTAAGTCTACCTTCTAATCCTTTGTTCGATATCTTACTAACAGTGACACTGGTTATAATCAACCCGGGCTCCGTGGAATTCCCCACACCCGCGTCACCCAGACCAATTGGCAGCATCGAGTGCCAATGCCGCTGATAAAGCAGCTCGGACGGAGCACTTTTGAGGTTGTCTGAGGGAATTTTGAGCGATGTATTTTTTTTTTTTTTGCTTTGTCTGATGATTCTGACTTGTGTTTATGGCATGGTCGTTCAACGGATGCCATTTTATGAGAATATGCTTGGGATCAATGTGGTTCACCAGTCAACTGTCAACAAGGGAAAACAAGCATAATGTTGACACGTATTTGCAATCTACGCATATTGATCCAAATTTCTGATGCTCGTCTATATCGAGTCCCTTGTCTACTGCGTACTCTATCATCAGATCAAGTCCGACATGGTCAATGGGCATCAAAGCGCAAACATATTTCATGGTCACGTAGAACTGAATATTGAAAGGATCGTCATAACATCAAAAAAGTAGCAAAGACCTGATCAAACACAACTGTCAAATCACTCATAACTCGTCAAAATTCAACCTAGGCCAAACTCTCACACCGAGTCGTATCTGTAAACGGTCTCAGCTAGTAGGATCAGCTAGGATAACAGCCCGTTGCTTAGAAACTACATTTGAATTCTTGTTAGATATCCCTGTCGCAAACCAAACATAGACGGTGGAAACGTACAGCATCATCATCTTCTCGGCCTTCATCTGCTCAGACTGCTTCTCGCCTCGCATCGGCGACGTAACCTTCATGCTGGCAGACGGAGTCGCCATCGAAGTTGGGGTTGCGCGCTTCATCGCCATCGACATGGACGTGGGAGTGGGCATAGAAGAACTCGTGGTAGCAAAGTTGACTTCCTGGTGGTGCTATTGACCGTAGATGGAATGATCAGATTGGTGGCTTTGGCTAGGTATGACCCCTTCGAAAGCTGAAACTAACCTGCTGATTTCCACCGCGAGGCAGAGCGACTGCGACAGTGGCGAAGAGAGCGTAGACGATTTCAAAACGCATGGCGATAGAGTAAAACAGAAGATTTCTAAGGTTTGTAGAAAAGAAACGGATCCGATAATATGGTGACTGCTCAGGTGGAGACGATTAGCCCAGGAGCTGCTTGATGAATGACTTGATTTCGATGGAAAGACTGTGGTTTTTATATCTCGAATCTTCAGTCGAAATTGGAAGTAGTCCTACTGATGTAATCCTATCTTGATGGTAAGCATGACCAAGATAAAGGTCGATCCATTCATGAGATGTCATGGACGAGTGGTGAAACCAGGAGTATGTACGTCAGATGGGTCTGTAGGTGGTGAGAATAAGCTCACAGTATCCCCTCCGGCATCTTTTCTGCACACATTTAGCTATCTACTCAGAGCTCATTCTGATGTCAGTGGAATGTGAGAAAAGGAGGGGAGCCTCCCTGGTGACGTGCAATTATGGCCGGTCACCCCTTGATCCGCATGGATGGCAATGATCGTACCCGGTATGCTGGAGGCGACGTCGATGAGAAAACGAGGAAGCATCTGGTAGTCTACAACAATCACAATCAAGAAAGCAGTACATCCTATCTGGCTTCTCCAGCATTTTAACGGTAATGGGTGGGTAGTGTGGGGACCATCTACTATATCAGTCTATGAGTATGTTTGTAGCTTTTCCGAGACGCACAGTAATGCCGCCAAGTCGCGCACATGAAGCAGACAGACACAGAAAGACCCGACCTTGCGAATGCCCAAGGGGCGCTCTGTTATCCTCGTAGGATATTACTACCCCCGTCATTTACGTGGGACTCCACGGTGCCAGCAAATCCAAGGCCTAGGGAGATGGAGTAATTGACAGTAGTGGCCACGAGAAATGCAGAGAGCCCTTGATGATGGCGATGTATTGCATTGCTGAGGATGAGTATTCCTGAGGGGAAGGATATATTACATCCCTAGAAGTGAATGGACCAACTGGCAAGCATATGACATCCATATGACAGGATACTCCTAATGACGATGGAGCACATGCATTCCCCAAGAAGTGGCCAGGCTGACGACAAAGGCCTGCGCCTAGAGTTAGCTGGATAGGTACAGTGGTCAAAATCGATGGACCGGCTGTAAAGCAGGCTATGGGCACTGAACATGGAACATGACGACGCTGGGTGGCTAGCGGCCCAACAAGAATCCAATGACGAGCTCGCAACGGCACCCGAAGGGGCCGCTGCTGACCATTTAGTTAGCAGGTGTGGCTAGCAGAAGCGAGTCACCTTCATGACCTCCATGAATTGGTAAAGGTAGTAAATGATGATTCCGAAACTGGACCCTCCGGCTGCGATGCACTTGAGAACCGGAGATACTTCTCGGGGCTCGATGATTGTAAAAACACTAAGGTAGATGTAAAATTAATCAAGATTGGACCAGGGATACCCGTACTAGCTCCGAGTAGGTCTAGTCGTTCCCAGAAGGCATTTCATTATTGAACTTGGGGCAGTGAAGAGGCCAGAGATCACTTCTTTGCGAAAACCCGGTGCATAGGTTCGGCCTGGTATCGCGATAGCATGAGAAAGCAGCATTGCTGGCCCATTTCCTTGCTTAGTGCGAGAGCAGTCAAAGAAAAGTCTACCGAATTTGACCAGACACTAAACCCGGCACGGAGTGACCACATACTGAGTCAAGTAAGGCCGATCACGAACGGTCATAGACACCCCGGAATCGGCCAGCGACCAAGATGAACGTGCCCGTGCACGGTCAGAGTATATGAGACAAAAAACCAACTTAGCACGGCTGGGTTGGATGTGCTGACACTGCGGCCGATGATATTAGCCGGGGCAATTGACGTATTCCGACTCGGGTCTGAATTGTTCCATGCACACCACGCTAACGAACAGGATCTTTTGGGATGAGGTTTTCGGAGGTTACATCTGTGATTGCGTGGTCTTGGGCCGAGTCAAGGCTTCGGGATTGGCGTCTCGCTGTGTGGGTGCTTGTTGAAGATTGACTGGATGATCTTTATTCGAGTCAGTCGATTGAGTGTGGGGAGATACGCGATCCATGAGGTGCGACAATAGGGAGCGTATGGGGTGAGGTCAAGGGCAGTTGTGTTATTAGAATCCTATGAGCCCATACGCCATCACAATCGGCGTGTGTCTTGCCAGAACGACATGTAGAGGGGGGGGTCCTTTCTTGAATGTACTAGCGAGCTATTGGGCTTGTATTCACCTAATTTCGAGTATTTGCCGTCCATCATGGCAGAGAGCATCTCTCGTCGTCCGGGTCCTGTGTATCATATATAAGGTTTTCGATCAAACACCGTGCAGATGACCGCAGTGGGTAAAGGCACTGAATTTGTACATGCTAATCTCCGTTGATCGGAGCCTTAAACCCGCGGCATCACGTACCCTGACGGGGCAGCCAGGAGCTATTCGGTCTCCAATTCTATTGAGCGAACAATCATATGTTATACCGGGCTGGTTAATTATATCAATCAGAATTTTCTCCATTTCATTTCGCAATGACCCTCCCATTGCGAAGGCCGTCAGAGTAAATAGAAAGTTGATGAGCTGTTACCTTTTAGAGTTCCCCAAGCCAAAGATCGGGCCATGTCCGCGCGGCATTACATAAACATCACATGCTGGATGCTTTTTTTTTTGGGTCCGCGTCAACTGACGGGCGTCGGTTCCGGTTTGGATTTCAAGCCTCCCCATTTCCCTCGCGGCTCTTCAGCGCTGCGTGCTGCCTTTTGTCTGGCCATGCTCCCTTAACCTTTGAGGTGCTTCTGTGATCAGATCGAGTTGCTGTTGCTGCTGTGTTGGAGACACCAGCACGCGTGGTACCCCTCCGCACGCTTTCCCCCCCACTCTTTGTTCATACAGTCCCGATGACGGACGCTCCGCCCATTGTCTTTATCGCCAGGTATGTAAAAGTGGCCACTCCGTTCACTTGACCTTGAGCTGACTTTACTAGGCACGGAGCGCGTCTCGACGCGGCCGACAAGGACTGGCATCTGACATCCCCTACCCCTTATGACCCCCCTCTATCGTACGGTGGCTGGATACAGGCGCGGGCGCTTGGTCTTCGCATTGCCAGTCTATTACAATCCTCCGAATACACAGGCAAGGAACCCCAACTTACGACCTCGGACGCTTCAAAAACACTGCAACCGACATCTACACCGTCAGACCAGACCCCTCGATACAATATCATCGTCCATACTTCCCCATTTCTGCGATGTTTACAAACGGCGATCGGCGTGAGTGCCGGCCTCAGTCACTATCGCTCGGGCATTGAAATACCTGAGTCGGCGGGCTCGTCGCCTGAGCCTCAGACCAATGCAGGGGAACTTGGGAGTCATGATTTCCGACCGCTTCTGCGTGTCGACGCATTCCTAGGCGAGTGGCTGTCGCCAGATTATTTTGACCAGATTGTTCCACCACCCGCATCCGACAGGATGGTTGCTTCGGCCAAGGCTGAGCTGCTCCGTCGTGGTGAGGGCATTTCAGTGATGCGGGCAACCAGAACGTCCTCAGGACACTTCCCTGGAGGGTGGGCTAGCCAGTCCCACCCAACTTCGCCCAAGGAGGATGACGACCGCCAGCTACCTTCCCGGGGTTCGTCAGCTACCACCGCGTCCGGTCAGCAAGCTCAGCGCCAACGTGCGAGCACCTACGACACTTTGCAGGACCCTGCTCCACCCAGCGGTACCCCTCGGGCGTTGCGCCGCTTGAACACCGATCTTTCCTCCGTGATAGATGCTGCCTACGTGCCCCCGACTCCCGGGTATGCGGTTTCGCCCTCGGATCCTATTCCGCCCGGCTACGTGGCGCATGCGCGGGACGCCTGCATTAGAATTGACTACCAGTGGGATAGTATGCGCACTCCATATTGGGGCACAGGCGGCGAGTACGGCGAGGAGTGGAGTAGTATGCATGAGAGAATACACACGGGGTTCCAACATATGGTGGACTTTTACCGGCAGCAAGGGAGTACAAGCGACCGATCCAGGGCCATGTCGAACGGGACCTTGCGCAAAGAAAGCCCCGCCCAGACGGTGTTGATTATCATCACCCACGGAGCCGATTGTAACGCTTTGATTGGCTCCCTCGCTGGGCGCTCCGTCCTCCTGGACATCGGCACTGCGTCGCTTACGATGGCAGTGCGACGCGACCGTGTCCAGAAGAGCTTGTCTCCAAGCTCCGATCACACGGACATCTCCCCCACCAGCTCCTCCCCTTCCTCGCCGAGCAGTCAGTCCCAGGACCGGCCGGTCTCCCAGGATTACTCACTACAGCTCATCGCCTCGAACGACCACCTGCGGGCGGGGGTCAACCCCTCTCAGCTCGCTTCGCTGGCCTCTCCCTCGGCTCCGCAGCCACTGCCGCCTCCTGCCATCCCGACCTATCGCAGTCGCCTCGGCTCCCGCCCATCGGCCTCCATCTTGCAAGGTTCCTTTATAATCGACCCTACTCCAAAGACGGGACCAAGCTCTCGCAGTTGGTCCATGAACTCACGCCCATCTCCCACCACGACGGTTCCGCGAGGTGCATCGGGCCTTTGGGGGTCCCTTGCGTCTCCGACCGAGGAAGCTGATGGAGATGCTGAGGACGTCTTTGTGCCCGATTTTGGTGATCCACGACCCGTGAGCCACGATTTATCGCACTCGGATCTTCTTGTTGATCGATCGGGCTGGACGAAGCAGTTGCCGCAGCGTACGCTTTCCCAGCGTGGGCTGTGGGGCAGTGCTCCGTCCTTGGAGGACCGCGATGCGGCGTCGAGACGGCGATGGACAGTGACGGAGCAGAAACTGTGAGGTCCATGACTCAGTAACGACCCTTTTTTCTTGTAGCTATTTATCGCCTTTCGGTTCTTATAGGATACCTCTTTGCATGGCGCTAGGCGTTGCACATCTGCATCTGACTGTTTTGGTCACTTGAATCCCACTCTTCTCAGGCACTCAGGCACTCAGGCTTCCTGACCATCTACTCCGTAGGCATTAAGGCACTAAGGTATTCAGGCACCAAGCCACTCAGCCACCCTTCCCCGGATCGTCGCTTGCCCCTCGTAAACAGCTGGACTTCCTCTTGTACCTTTCGTGCTTCTTCACCTGCTCCTGAATCCATCTTGACTTAACTCCTTCCCTTCTTCTTCTCCTTCAATTTCACACTAAACCTCCTCCGTCGAACTGCTCATGTCAAGCCTCGAGTCTGACGGTCTGACCGTCACACATGCTTCGGACCGTACCGGCTCGCCTGATCTGCGACTGATCCACTACAATGATGTTTATCATGTTGAGTATGATCTTTCACGCTTCTCCCAGCTTACAAAAGTCAAGGAATGAACTAACTGGAGCTTGTAGAGCCGGATCAGCTGAGCCCATCGGTGGTGCCTCCCGCTTCCAGTCGCTTGTGAACTATTACCGTGCCGATCCGCGATTTACCGGTCAGCCAGACGTTCTCACCTTCTTCTCCGGCGATGCCTTCAACCCGAGTCTCGAAAGTACAGTTACAAAAGGTCGTCATATGGTGCCCTTCCTAAATAAAACGGGGATTGATGTGGCGTGCGTGGGAGTGTAAAATTGTTTGTGTTTGTTTTTTGCCTTGAACCTTTCGATTCAAAGCAGAAAGAATTAAATTAAAGTAAAAAAACTCCAATGTGTGTAAACGTTGACTGAGTTTCAAGCAAGACNTAGATTCTCCGCTCTGAAAGAGAGTTGCCCCTCGATCTAAGCAAATCCTGAAGCCTCACTAAGCCATTCAATCGGTACTAGCGACGGGCGGTGTGTACAAAGGGCAGGGACGTAATCAACGCAAGCTGATGACTTGCGCTTACTAGGAATTCCTCGTTGAAGAGCAATAATTACAATGCTCTATCCCCAGCACGACGGAGTTTCACAAGATTACCCAAACCTCTCGGTTAAGGAAAAGCTCGCTGGCTCCGTCAGTGTAGCGCGCGTGCGGCCCAGAACGTCTAAGGGCATCACAGACCTGTTATTGCCTCAAACTTCCATCGACTTGAAATCGATAGTCCCCATAAGAAGATTTACCAGCAAATGCCAGCAACTCTATTTAAGGGTTAAGGTCTCGTTCGTTATCGCAATTAAGCAGACAAATCACTCCACCAACTAAGAACGGCCATGCACCACCACCCACAAAATCAAGAAAGAGCTCTCAATCTGTCAATCCTTATTGTGTCTGGACCTGGTGAGTTTCCCCGTGTTGAGTCAAATTAAGCCGCAGGCTCCACTCCTGGTGGTGCCCTTCCGTCAATTCCTTTAAGTTTCAGCCTTGCGACCATACTCCCCCCAGAACCCAAAAACTTTGATTTCTCGTAAGGTGCCGAGTGGGCCAATAAAAGGCACCGCCCGATCCCTAGTCGGCATAGTTTATGGTTAAG